>JANSTR010108651.1:0-12120 GCA_025434805.1 Antipathozoanthus remengesaui | reverse complement strand
GTGACGTTTCTCAGTGAAGGAACGTGGAAAAAATCGATAGTTTGCGCAAATGAATTTGTATATAAAGGCGGGAAATGTATAGAAATATAAAGAAATGTAATATGTTATCCATAAATAGTGCCGAAAGTGGAAATACAACTTCGCTATTGATATTGTTAAACTAATATATTGTAGTCTTAAATATCATGATTATGCCGGGTCGAGTCACGTACGATTTGGTTGCATGCGTACAGTAGACTGTCCGTGGCGTGCGGACAGTATGTGCTCTAGTATTGTAACTGTTTTATTACTCGTGCCTTCAGCGAGTCTAAATTTGGCCACAGTTTCTTACCTTTTAGTCGTCGTCGTCGTTTTTGTGTACCAAGTGTCCTGGCATGCATTTTACAAGATCAGCGAGCCCGCGGTATCAACTCGTCAGCTTTCCTGCGATTTGCCTGCAGGTTTGCCTCTTTGGTTGCCACTCCCTCGTTCCATACGATTATTTGAACGGGATTTTGAATTGAGATCCGAATCGCTACTGTCAGCAACTAGATGGTAGAACAATTTACAAATAATTTAAGAACTCTGGCATCCGTCAATATATTTCCAAGCAGTTTATAAGGAGTTCGGCGAACAAGAGACTTATTTCAGGTGGAGATACACGCAGTCAGCAGCAGAAGAATACAGATATACAATTCCAATATTTCCAGAGTTAAAAAAGAACCAGTTATCGAGTTTCTCAGTTCAGTTAATATTTGGAATAAGCAGCCACGGAAATTTTGACGATCGATATGCGCGAGAGTTACTTATTCGTACTTTACAGGTGTTCGGGAGTATCTAAATTGACCAATCAGCGCACAGCAGTCAACCCAACAAAAAAAATCTATCCCATATTTCTTCGGGGGCCCTGCGTTATCAAGATAGCGGCTTGTTTTGTACGCATTTTGGTTCTAAATCGCTTTGCCTGCTACATATTTCTACAATGTGCTGTATATTTTATCCTGGATTTAAATAGATTCTAATGTGTTGCTGACCACGATCGGTTTACTCATGCGTCCTGCGAGTCATACTGACATTCGGTCGATCTCGAGTCAAGATTAAGATGAAGATGTTTGTGTCGAACGAGTGAGATGTTAAATTTGAACACAAGAAAATAAATTCCATATCTCCAAGCGACTATGTATTATTCTGTTTATTATCTAAACATTTGCCAAAAATTATGTAAAACAATTTTATTGAAAATGAAGAATGGAAGAATACTGCAAATATATATAAAATAGCAGAATGTTAAACAGAAGAAAAAGTTTCTATTGCTAACTATAATTCAGCTCTGGCTTCTTAATTAAAACAATTTTATTGAAATATATGGCAAAATATTACAACCAAATAGATAATAATAGATAATAAATAGATAGCAGATTATATTAAAAACTGAAGAAAGAGTTCTGTTTCTGACTACCTTTTGAGGTAACGCTGGATGGAAGCAATAAATCCCCGTAGAGTTGTTGGCTCATATTCATCACCGTTCTTTTTTCTCACAGCTAAAACAAATTTGCTTAGATATGAATCATGTTCTTGAAGAAGTATTTCTTCAAGTCAGCGATATTCATTCTCTTTGATGATGAATGAGTTCACAAGTGCCAAATCGAATTCAGTCTTCTTTTTTGTGTTTAGGTTTTCTTCTTCGATAAATTCATCAACATATGTATAGTTGAAAGATACAAATCTCTCGGACATCGTTAAGGGAGCATTCATTATTTATCGCTGGGGGGCATCCACATAGTAACCTCGCTTCCTTTATGGATTACCTCAATTCTATCATTGACAAAATCCATAGAGAAAAAAAGCTATCTGCTATCCTGGGAGACTTCAATATTGATCTTCTAAAATATGAATCCCATTAACCTACTGATGATTTCATTAAATCCATTGATACATTTTTTTCCACACTGACATTCTTCAACCAACCAGAACAACTGAACGTTCTCCTACCTTAATTGGCAACTCCATAGACCACCACACAGTTGCCTGTAATTTAGTTTACGACATAACTGACCAGCTATTTAGTTAACCAATAATAGGTAATTCTTTCTCAGCCTCAGTTACGTCAAATGCCTAAATAAGGGACTTCTCTGCATTCGACCAGACTGCCCTTTATGATGAAGTCAAAGACACTGATTGGAGAGAAATTCTCTCAACCTGCCGTGACCCAACAATTTCACTCAACAATTTCAATAATTAATGACAAGCACATTTCTCTGAAGAAAGTTTCTAAGAAGGAACAAAGAATAAAGAACAAACCATGGATCACTAAAGGCTTCAGAACTGCCATCCAAGTAAAAAATCATTGTTTTAAACAATTTATCAAAACTAGATCAGTTTACTGCCATACCAAATTGAAGTATTACAGAAACAAAATAAATCATTTGATTAGAGTAAGTAAAAGGCAATACATAAAATGACTACTTCAATCACTATAGCAATAATAGCAACAGAACCTGGTCTGGAATCAAACAGATAATTTCACTAAAACAAAAACCTTCATCAACTCCTTCTAAGCTTATTATCAACAATCAGGAAATCAATGAAATTTCACAAATTGCCAATTAATTTAACACCTACTTTGCCAACATTGGAAACAAGCTTGAAAATGAAATTCCATCAGTAAATGTCTCACCTGCTCACTATTATCCCCCGTTTTCCCAAGTTACAAGGTTTTTCCTCTTTCCCACATGCTCTTTAGAGATAGATGAAGAAATCTCTAACTTAAACGTGAATAAAGCCACTAGTCCCTTCAGCATACAAACTAAAATCCTCAAACTTCTGAAAGATCTGTTATCTAAATCCCTTGAAAATTTGTTTAACTGTTCATTTGCACAAAGTGTTGTTCCAGATAGTTTTAAAATTGCTAGAGTCCTTCCAGTATTCAAAAAAGGCTCTGAAACAAGCACAAACAATTATAGACCAATATCTTATTTATCAGTGTTCAATAGAATCTTTGAAAAACTAATGTAAACATGGCTGATTAACTATATCAACAAACATTGCATACTGTTTAATAAACAATTGGGATTCAGGTCAGGCCATTCTACTGAACATGCAATACTGTGCATACTTGACAAGTTACAATCTGCCATTGAATCTGGTCCTTTCTCATGTGGTATTTTTTGGACCTTAGTAAAGCCTTTAATACTGTCAATCACTCTATCTTACTAGTCAAATTAAATCACCATGGCATACGTGGAGTAGCAAAGGATTGGTTCTCATCTTACTTGAAAAACAGAAAACAGTTTGTCTCTATAAACAACACATGCTCTGGCTACCTAGATATTTCCTGTGGTATACCGCAAGAGTCAGTTCCTGGCCCGTTCATATTTTTATATTAATTTAATGATTTTCCACTTTGCTCATGTAAACTAGACTTCCATCTCTTTGCTGATGATTCCAACTTCTTTTGTGCTGACAATAGTTTAACTGTTATTGAATCGGTAATACATGCTGAACTTGTCAGGGTTAAAAACTGGCACTCTGCTAATAAGCTCTTCTTAAACGTAACCAAGTCAAATTTTGTCATCTTCCACCAACCTCAGAAAAGAAAAACTCTCAATGTTAAGCTGTCCATTAATAATCAACTCCAAATAGAAGAACATTCGATCCAATATCTCGGAGTAATGCTAAACTCACATCTAAATTGGAAGGCTCATGTTGCAGAAATCTCAAAGAAATCTACGAGAAATATTAGTTTATTATCTAAAATAAGATATTATGTAAGTAGTAAGAACCTCGTCTTTCTATATTATGCACTTATTTACCCTTATTTACCCTTTTCTTACATAACCTTAAACCTTGGCCCCCTTGGGAGTTCCTAGCTCGACTTTGAAAACTTCTTTGTGTTCGCTAATCTTGCTCTCAAGATTTGTCGTTACCTTTTTATTGTGCCCCAATATAATCTAACTTTACTCTTCTGAACCAATTTCGTCCAAATAAAGCCGGCCCATTTTTTCCCACTATTTGCAATGGAAGCGTGACGCTTTGGCCATTGTATTCCACATCAACAGATGCTTGACCCTTTATTTTCAAGTGTTCTCCAGTGCACGATTTTAGCTTTAAACGAGATGGTTCCAGCGGTGCCGATGTCGAGAATCTGCTCCAACATTACAGAAACAATGGCCCCAGTATCCAGTTCCATTGAAATATCAGTGCCATTAATACTGACAGGAATGACAATTGGTCTGCCTGGCCCAACATTGAATAATTCCTGAACCTGACCATCATTTTCATCAACGTAGCTCACTGATTTTGCTTTTTGACCTGCCACCTGACGTTTCCTTGTTCTTACAAACACGTTCAAAATGGCCTCTGTGTTTGCAAAATCGAAATTCCAATCCTCTGATCTTACAGACGTGTAGTAAATGGTCTCAACCACAACGGAAACAAGTCTTGGCAGAGTTTGACTAAAAGTCGCGGGTTGCGGGTTGTATTGTGCGGGTGCGGTTCCAAGCCGTGCGGTACTTTGACTGACTGAAATGATTGCATTGAGCTTAGATATATTTTTCTAGCTTTGTTTTGTCAAATGCAATTAAAATCGGACCACAATCCTTCGGATCAACTTCTGTTAGAGGGGCTTGATGTGCGTTTTTATGCATGCTGTGGGCAATTTTCAAAGATCGAAAATGCATGTGGTGTTGTTAGAATGGTGGTATGGGTTCCGTTCAAGATAATTGTGTTATACTGTTCACTACACTGAATTCTAAAGTACATGTTAAGGCGACGCCCCTTTATAATCTATGCAAGCCGTTCCAACGGTACAAGAGTGTTACAAAATCATTAACTCCTCGCCAGGGGTTAATATCCATGATTCGACTTACTGAAAGCACAACGTTTCAGCAAATCCGTATTTCGAAGTTAGGCCGGCTATCCAGAAACCTATACGAGAAAAAGTCGAGTTTGACCGATGGGAAGGGGAAGGACTAACATTTAAAGGGCGTACAGTTATTTACAGATAATTACCAAGGAAGCCAGTTCCTTGGCATCATTTAAGAAACTTATTAAAAAGCATTGTTTTCAAATTTAAAAAGTATCTAGACACCTTTATTAATGTAATCCCCTCCCCTCATGTCACTGTTTCCCTATTTTAAGCATCTCTTTTATATATGCACATCTCGCATTTTTAGCCATTTTAAGCATATATATATAACATTGTAATTTAAAATATACGTTGTAATTTAGAATTTTATATATAACATTGTAATTTAAGTTTTAAGCAAGGCCCCTCTGAATACCATCCTCGTAGTTTAATGGAACACCCTGTGGAAATAAAGTTTATCTATATAATTATTACCGTTCGTTCTTACCTTATGAATTATGTAATATAATCGAAGGAGTAGGACTGATGAAATGCAACTGTTTGACCTAAGTTTAGCAATATAATTAGCTGCTCTGAAGCTAACGGCATGCCGTGAGAGCCGTAGAGATTGATATTATCTTTACCACAGTTAAGAGCTTACTTATTGATGGTTTTATGACAGCTAAGGTTTGCCGCTTTGTACTCGTGCCGGTAACTGAGTTAGCGAAAACAGCTAAAATTTAATTTATGTAATTTTATATCAGTTGAAAACAAATATTTGTTGTTTCTATCTGTTTCTCGAACTGTGAAAGTGTTTAATGCTTGTCCTTATTTTTAGAACGGTCTCTGTAGTCATGGAGTGCTGAGCGTGTGTGTAGGGAGGTGGGGTATGTTTGTGTTGCTTTTGTTTCTTAATTATGAGTGAGTCACCAAGTAGTGTTCGGCGTTTATATAAAGGAGGGTATTTTTGTTGCCAAGCAGTTCTGGGCGTGTGTAGGAAGTTGCAGGGAGGTCTGTTTGTTGTGTTGTTTTTGTTTCGTAATTCACTAAATATAAGTAGGTCGCCAAGTTGTGCTGGACGTATGTATAGAGGAGAGCCTGGGGTTTGTGTTGTTTTTGTTTCATAATTGTGAGTGGGTCGATCACTTTGACTGACTGACATGACTGCATTGAGGTTAGATCCATATTTCTTATTCAAGGCTACGAATATCGCCACATTAATAGTTAATGTCGTAAATAAGCCGAAGTTGAACGTGAAGTGGTGAACGTTAACGTGTACATGAACAGAGCACATTGCTGCCAAACTGAATACGGTTTCAAGTAAGATCTTGACAAAAATTCTTTAAAATAGGAACATGAACTACAGACTTTCAGAGTTAAACAGATAAAAACAACATTTATGATCTAACTGACATAAATTTACATTAGTAAAGTATGAATACAACTCAGAATAACATTGTTTGAATTTTTAACATTTAAGTATAAAGCAATTTAATTGTAGAGATGCCAATATCTCGATTTTATTTCCAAATCATCATCAGGACTGAATGTGATTCTGTTAATAATTTCGGTACCTCAATACACATAAAACCATCAATAGCTTAATATGGTATCTCTAGAATAACTGAGTTTAGTTTCGTTTTATGTTTTCTATTACTTTCAAGAAAATTTGCTGAAGTCTTGCTGCAAATTAAAATGTTTGAAAAATCAAAGATGGCAGCGAAAATGGCAGACACGTTGTGAAACGGCTGCTGCCATAGCAACAGTTCCTAATTAAAATATGATTGGTTTTATTAAAAGTAAATAGCTAATCATAAGCTACTCACTTGCCAATTATGATCTTCTATGTGCAAACATTTCAGAAATTTATGGGGAGGGTCCATATACCCCCCCCCCCCCCAATTTAATTTGTTTTGAAAAATAGCTTGGTCGCCTCAGGTTTAAATGAATAAATGCGCAATGCAGTCGTGTCAGTATTAAAGTCAAAGTACAGTAGAAGCGATTGACAGAAATTTTGGAACAGCACACCTACCCGCATCTTGTACCCGCGCCAACACAACCATATAGTCTGGTATTTCATCATGTGATCTATTCCGTGTATATAATTGTGATTATTAGTAAACTTTTTAGATTTGTAATAAATTCTTCAATGACCAACAAGTCTCAGTCTTCTCTATAAGAGAGTTAGAACCCACAGTCCAAGAGAACTCGACAGCTGGCGACGAGGATTCATTTCAGTAGAGAGAATGGCGAATAGCACAGTTGGAAAAAAAAACCCTTAGATGCTGCAAAAGAAAAGTGGAGCGCATACACCGAGCGTTTCAAGCACTACACGTACGCAAATGGTATCGACACAAAGGAAGAAAAGAAACTTGCGTTGGTTCTAACTCTCTATGTATATATTGGCTAATTTACAAGATAATGGAAACTGTGATTACAACTAACAAGCCATAATCAATCAGTCAATTTATTTATTTGTACTCATCAATTGTATACGTATACAGTTAATTAACCAAGATAACATTAGACAAAAGCGATATTATTATGAACTACTGAGTTTAAAATAATCAGTAATAGATGAATGCAGGATATCATAAACTAATCTAGAGGATATCGTATATAACTATACACGAATAAGGAGAAAATAGAAGAATTAATGAAATACATATAAGGTCATAAAACACGATAACTTGAGTTTCTCTTGAGGCATAGTAAGAAAGGTGTTTATGTTATATCACGGTTACAGTATCTTAAATGTTAAACATTGAGAATGATTGACTTACTTTTTTTAATAATATGGGTAGTTTGTTCCATACCATTCCACCACTATAGAGTACAGATCTCTTACGAAACTGATTGGATTTGATTTGTTTTATGAACAAGTTTTCATTGCGAGTTTGAAAAGTACATGCATGTATCTGATTTAAAAAGTTATGTAAAAATGCAAGAAACATTTACTTGTTCAAGAGATAAATATACTTCAATTCCTTAAACACTTTTCATCTAATCCATTGGGTTGCAATTGTCCCCGTCAATCCTTAAGGGTTAATAATACCTTCTCCTTTGTATGTATATGGACAGAAAACATGAATTCAGCTTTAAACCGCTTTTACAGATGTTTTCCACTCAAAGTGCGCCGCACTGACGGACCAAGTAGATCCCCGCATGCCGTCATTGTTCAAAGTTCCCCACCTGAACCAGACTTGCCTTCTTCGTTCGATGAAGCCTTAAAGCTGAGAAACTACTCTGCTAATAGCTTATCCCAGTTGGAGACTAAGGAAGAGAAGAAAACGGCAGAGGAAGACATCTGGATAGTCGGCTCTACCGACTCCGGAGCCAGCAGTTCTGCTGAGGAAGGGATTGATTCGTGAAATAAGAGGAACCACGAAACATCAGAACGAAAAAGGTTGTTGAATGAGGCAGTTGACGCTAATCAAAACAAAGTAAAGAGTAAAACCGAGACAGTTATTCTTATTTCAGCCACCCAGACTGCCGGCCCACGTCGAGCACGCTGTGAGTCAGAAGTTTAGTAATTAAGAGAGCTATATACGTCAAGTTGAATAAAAGCTGTACTTTGAACGTAAGAGTAACGTTAAATAAGAACATTAGGGCAGTATTAGGTAATCTTACATGACCTATAGTGAGTACCTGACATACAGCTCTTATGCAACTAGACCCTGCCGGATTACACAACAGTTTATGTGATTGCAGTTGAAATGTGACAGTGAATCAAACTTTTGATCCCAGATAAATACAAAACTTTCATCGAGACCGGCTACATTAAAAACTTTGAATAATATCAACCAAGGCATGACAAAGCGTTTTTCCGCGCACTAAGAAAGCTGACGTTTCGAGCGTTAACTACTACGAAGGGCCAACGCTTGAAACGTGACCTTTCTTCCAACCTTACGGCCCGGAAAATTGTTTTGTCATGCCTTGATTTATTTTATTACCTACCCACTGACGCAATCTATAGTTTTTTATTTTGGTGTTTTGCACATTGAAAGCTGGTTGAATGTAATTTCACCGGCAACTTCAAATAACATTACGAAAATATATTTAGTATATACACAGCCATGGTTCACGATTCACTAGAACTATATTCTATAAAGTATAATTTACCTAACATGCCTACTTCAAGACATTGGCTTCCTTCATGTAAACTCACAGCACTTAAACTTCAGCTAACACAGCACCAGTCGTAACCGAAATCTAGCCGTTTCGCCTTTTTATGGCAGTCATAGACAGAACAATAAACCACAAAATCAATTTGAAATTTGATATGTTAGGAAGTACAGCGAATGATTGATGAAGGAATAACAATTTCAATAACAATAACAATGAATAGATATAAGCATTTAAGGGGTAGTTTCAACATTGTCGTACGTTTAAATATAGTTATCATTTAGTAGATTATTTAGCAATAGGGACGAGAACGTCAGCGACAACGGCACAAAACAATACACTTGCCACACCGTCAAGTTCTATAATATAGCTCGGCAAAATAGAAGACTTGGGTTTGCGGAGAATGTTAACGTCGGAGGCAGCAAATTCGGTCGGGGGAGTAGCATGTTAGGTTGAGGTTGCAGGGAAGTATGCTTTCTCTGTCTTCATGGGCTTTTTTACTTTTTGTTTTATTTGCTTGGGAAAAATTGCCCTCCTTGCCGCCTCCCCTGCTCCTTGCGGCCCAAATATTAAAAAAACAAAAAGGAGACTTTAGATAAGTTTTTGTGAAACCAAAGGTTGGTAACACCCAGGGGTTGAAACAAATGATTTAGGTTTTATCTCCACCAACGCAGTCTTTAGTTTTTTCTTCAAAACCATTCGCTAAATATTTTTACGGAACCGTTGATGTTTTAGATGTTTAATGTCCCTAAGTGCTACTTTACGTACCAAGATATCTCGAAAACGGAGATTTTTTTCTCGGAATGCGACAAACGTCCACATGTAGCCGGCTGTCAGGTTTTGGTCAAAAATGGAGATTTTCAAATGCACTCGCGCAGTGGAGAGACTTTTAAAACGATGGCTTAGCGTGTTCGTGTAAGCGGACGAAAACAGTTTTGAATGCAATGAAGTTACGCCTAGGTTTTAGACCAAATACTGATTCGATATAAAAGCGTAAATATGGAGAAAATATATCCCTTTTTGAAATACCCAGATATGCGTGTGAAGTGGGCCTAATTGCAACACGGTCTATTTAGATTTTTTTTTTAACATAATGTTTTTAACATGTAGTGCTAGATCCAGAGAATGATGTCATGCAGTTAAATAATACAAAAAAATGCAAAAAATGAAAAGGTGGCTTCACGCATACAAAGATACCAAAATTACTGCTTCAAGGTTCCAAATCTTTTAAAGGAAACCAGCAGCGAAAAATACGTTACCGGCCAAATAAAATAACTTGCTGCACTAATTTGTTGTGTGAAATATCAGAGCTGAAAATTGTCGCATAAACGAGAATCGAGCAGGAACTTCATAGTATTTTGTCGTTGAAAGCCGCCATTTTAAATTTTGACGTCACTGCGCTCGGGACGGGATCTGGCGTGGGCTGCACGCTCGTCCTCTGAAGAAGAACAGTTTTTATCTGTCGAGTATTTCAGCTTAAAACTGGAAGGGGTCACAGCCTAGCGAAAGAAAAATGTTCACAATTTTAAGATGATTACGAGTGCAACTCGCCCAGGCCAGGTTGCAGAGACCACGTTAAAACACGCAGGAAATCCCCTCCCTAGCGCAGTGACGTCAAAATTCAAGCTGGCGGCATCCATCGACAAAGTACTGGCAAAATACGGGAAAGCTTTTACTCCGTTCTCGTTTATGCGACGGTTTTCAGCCCTACAATTTCACACTACAAATCAATGAAACAAGGTCTTTTACTTGGTCTGTAAAATATTTTTAACTCCAGGTTTCCTTTAATAAGATTGGAAGATGTTTTCAGCCACAGAAAACTATTTCGCACTAGTAGTCTGTTGCTTTTTTTTGCAAAATAAGATATGAATTTGCGATTGTACCACCGAACAGAACAGTTTTAAGGCAACTCTTGACTCTTTTTAAGTGCAAAAATAGTAGCAGTCAAATCGATTTTTTGCTCTTTGCCCAATAATCCAATATAGATTTTTTGCTTTGTTGTTGTTTCAAATTTGAATTAGTATTTTTCGTTCAGACAACTGAATTTCTGAGCTTAGCGAAATATGGATTCTCAGACAAAACGTTCGAACTGTGTACACTTGAAGACAAAAAAATGGTTGGCTATATTGGAGGGTTTGTCCACATTTTTGCACATTCTTTATCTTGCTCACAATCGCAAAAATGTGTTTATTTAATACTGGATATTGTGAACACCTGCGAAAATGAGGCTACATTTTCAGAGAACACGAACTAACTGTAAATAATTTTGTTCCGCACACAAAAGACTCACAATGTTGATAAACGTATTCATATTATCAAGTACACATCAAGTCTAAGCATCATTGCATAAATAGTTCTTACTTGTTTAAATTTAGTAGCTATATAGTCTTAAATGAAAATAAAACTTTTTGTTGTACTTTGTTAACAGGTTAAGCGTTCTAGATACTAAGTATTTTGTTTATGTGCCGGGACAGAGTGAAGAAAATTGTATGTGAGGATAGAGTAAAATTGAATAAAGTTCTTGTCAAATAACCATGCAGTTCATATGGGGCCAATTGTAAGACTCAACTGTTCACGTATGTTACCTTTCTGCATGACATTCAACAAGCACATGTACATTCAATTCGCTGTCCATGCACATGCACTACAAATCTGATGAACATGAGAATCCCATGAAAATACAGTGAAAATCCCATGAAAGTGTATTTCAGGGACATGAAAACGGAGATTTGAGCTTTCACAGTGTTTATCATGCCCGTGAAATTTCCATGAAAGTTTTGTCGGGGCAATTTTACGGGCCATGAACGTCTTAAAAAAACCATGAAATTGATTTCGCTGGACAGACCATTAGATTTCATGGCCCGTGCCGCCCAGTGAAAGTTCATGAATCATGAAACTTTTTTTGAATCCATGAATTTGCCATAAAATCTTTATAAGGTGAATTTCAAGGGTTATGAAAAGTGAACTGGGCATTGTTTAATTTTTCATAGCCATGAATTATTTGTATACTGCAGGCTTTTAGATTTCTGGGCGCGGGCCCATGAAACTGAATATTAAATTTGGATACGTATGTCATGGACTATGAAGAATTCCACGATAGATAGATAGATAACTTCATTTCAAAAGTGTCAATTAAAAACAGCTGTGACAGCAACCCACTAAGTATGGAC
>JANSTR010108540.1:0-12121 GCA_025434805.1 Antipathozoanthus remengesaui | reverse complement strand
ACTATTGCTATTATCATTATCATCATCATCATCATCATCATTATTATTATTATTAACATTACTATTATTATTATTATTAGTAGTAGTAGTAGTAGTAGTAGTAGTAGTAGTAGTAGTAGTATTACCATCATTATTAAATCGAGTGACTCGGAAACGAAGGTGACCCTACTAGCTGAACCATAACGGTAAACGTTTTGATGAAATACAAGAAAAGTTGGCTCGCTCAGGTGGATAGCTCGGCTGGGCATATAACGTCTATAGACTCCATAAGTGTAGAAAATTACACAATTATTGTAACACAGTCTCTATAACTCTACAGTGAGTCTGAATAAAATACAATTAATAATTCTCCTCATGATTCAGTGAACTGTTATCCGAGATACAAAGCGTCCTTCTTTCGCCAAGTCTTTTTAGGAGTTTTGACCCAGAATGATATTCTTTACCCGTACAAACTCGTCTCGCTGTGCTTCGGTCAGCTCTTCAGTGTCATTATGCAAAGTTAGGGACCAAGATTCTGCTATGAAGCTCAGACACCTCAAATGAAACACACAAGGAAGCACTGACTTGACCACTCTATCATTGGCTACTTCAACACCGTGCTTTCGTTTCAGATGATGGAAAGATTTCACAGACTGCATAAGCATACTCGCCCACGCGTGTGCGTTCAAAAAGCTTTCTTCACCAAAACCCATCAAAACGTTACTAAATTCGCAAGCTTTATGTAACGGAATCGAAACTGGAGTTGAGTAATCAGTGACTGTACTCGCTGTACTTTCCTTAAATCTGCTGTAAATGGACTTGATTTTCTTATACAACTCCTGGCCAATGACATCTTCAGCGTGAGTCTGAAAGTTGTTCTGCGCAAACAAACTCATAAAGAAATGGAGATAGTGTGATGAACGAAATGCCTTTCTGGGGAGACTTGTATAATCGAGGTGGCTAAAATCCCAGAGCCGCGGGTCGATGGTCATCGTCTGCAGAGATTGAACTTCACTGGTGTGTTTAGAAGCCATGGCGAGAGGCTCTAACTGACAAAATAGACTGCTGGCAACCTGTTGGAACATTTTGTACTCTTGGGTGTAGTGAACGCGCCCGTTCATCGGCGTCTCTTGTGGTACTTGAATCATTCTCGCTCGCTTTCTGATAGCAGTGAGAAGTATGGCGACATCTACACCGTACCCACGCCACGCCGGACCCCATTTCGAGCCCAGTACGAGCTCATGGAGAACACTAGCATTAAAGGCAAAGATTCCCGTCATGCATTGCCTGACAGAAACTCCGGAAAAAGCACTGATGATTGGATAGGAGAGGTGGACTGTGATCATGTCATCGTATATGTACTTGAGGAAGTGAGATGTCGCATAGTCAAAGTTCCCGCTGCTCATTCCCTGGTACAGTCGACCAATCCACCCAGCTGTGTTTCCAAGGTCAGAATCGATGCAAAAAACATGGACACCTCTGCTGGGTGTATTTGCTGCAATCGTCGCTTCCGGGACGCATGCGCGGTAAATAAAATTTAACGCGCACTCGAACTGAGATCCCTTGCCACAGATATCAGTTAAGCCCGGTTGTGAGTTGAATATCGTGCTATCTTCAGTCACTACAGTAGCAAAGTCAATCTGATACCTGTAACAAAAAACATTGAAAATCACACTCGTCATTAACAAAAATAAACAAAATCACAAGTTGGCTTCAATTGTCTAGTTATCCCTGACAGCACAAGCAGGGAACAGTCGCAAAAAAGGACGATCGGTATATTGCCCTTGTTGATTAGTAGAGAACTAAGCGAGAACAGAAAGCAAAACTGAACCAAACACAAACTGATTAAGAACGGAAGTTTCACCGGTACAGGAATAGTAGTAAATAAGAATGCTGCGTTCTTTCATCAACGCTATCATCGATATCGACGTCATCATCGTTGTCATCATCGCCATTATCACTATCGTCGTTATCGTCGTTACTATTGTCATCCGAGCGCCGTCGTCGCCTGTTATCGTCATTATTGCCATCATCGCTATAATCGTCATCATCGTCGCTATGGTCATCATTGCCATCATTGTTATAATCGTCATCGTCGTCGTCATCGTCGTTTTTATCGTCATTATTGCCATCATCGTCGTCGTCGTTATTGCCATCATCGTCATCGTCATCACTCGTCGTCATTGCCATCATCGTCGTCGTCGTCATTTCCATCGTCATCGTCGTCGTCATTGCCATCGTCGTCGTCGTCATTGCCATCATCGTCGTCGTCATCGTCGTCATTGTAATTGCCATCACCGTCATCACCATCATATCATCATCAACTTTACTTGTGTGTCTTGTAAAAACTATAGCAATGCTGCCAATCGGCACACAATTTAACAACATAAAACTACTCAAAGCTATATCTATTAATATCACTGGACTTGACTGGATATATTGGATCATTTACAGAGGGGCAAAATACATGATTTTAAAACAGATTTGTCACAAAATGCCGTTACCTCTCCACTGAATCGTGAATCTCCTGGTCAAACATGGCTTCGAGGAAGGTCGGTCCAGTTACGCTTTCAAGCGTGTGGCGCTTGTTTGTGCCATCTGCCATCAGTATCAACACTTCTCCTGCCTTGTAAGTGCCCTCCTTAACAGAAGAAAACACCCGCAACATTAGCTGCAGTTTCAGTTTTGCAATCTTAAAAGTGCCAAATGACACGTTGCTAAATTCTCATTGCTTGTCTCCATACATTTCCTACTGATATGTTCTGAGAAATTTTCATTTCATCTTTTAAGAAAACGAGTTTAGACTGAAAGATCAATTCCTCTATTTTCACAGACAACCCGATATATTTTATACCAAACAACAACAAACGTTTCTTATTTCTATCCACACACATGCATTACAATGTTAAATATCTGACGACCACGGGCCTAATCAAGATAAGTAGCGGTAAGGACGGAAGACAAAAAGTTGATAAATCAAGGGTTATAGTGACTATAGTCAAACCAGATCAAGCGTTTACATCAAGCCTTATCAACCTCTAGCTCGCTTTGTTGTTCAAGTTTTGAAATACATTACTCGCTCGAACTTTGCAAATTGCAGACATTCTGAAGCACTCCTTGAATTTGAGCAGTTAAATTTGGTTGGATGACCTTCCCGTGACTGCACGTGCACACGCAAGGGCCTCCGCGCGAGGAAATAAGGCGGCTGCATTGGAGGCTACGGTAACCTATGTCTAGTCTTGGCCGTCGTCCGCCATTTGAAAAAGCTAAGTAGCCAGGCAAAGTGAGCGAACCGAAGGAGGATGACTGGGGACGAGGCCAGCTAAAAACCTTACCTTAATTGCCTTGACAACATCTTTAACAGCATTCTTAGCTACGTGTGGTACGGTTTCCCTCTCACGTTCATGGTAAGAAGGTGTTAACACCACGCACCGATAACCATGCTTACGTAGCTGCCTGCCGTTGTTCGTCCACACTCTGAATATGAGTTTCCCGTCTTTGACGTAAACATTGCCGTTTTCAACACGAACATCGACGTCGTCCTTTTGAAACGCCCGATGTGAAGAAGACGAGTATTTGACAAACTTCATCACAAGCTGTAACTCTATCAACAAACATGGAACTGCCACCTGGCGTGACGACAGAGAAAATGATGAACATCATTATCAGGAAAGGTCGTGACTTGAGGTTTTGTAAAAACAAAATGTAGTTCAAAATAGAGGATATGATTTTAATACAAGTTGTGACATTTGTGTGAAATGACTTTCATGACTTGAGTATTTACACAGCTGACAATTTTTTTCATTTTCAGTTTGAATTAATGTGAGTTAACTTCATCGTATGATTGCATCAATTTGCTTCAAGCGTCATACTTGTGCGTTGATATTTTGGTGGTTCTTGTGCATCAGTCACAAATCAAACTCGCTATACGAGTTATAAACCTCACTGCGGCCCCATCACATAGTCTATAAACAAACAGAAATGCATCGCAGTAGCTTGTATTAAGAATGGTCCAAAAATATTCGTGTATCCCCAGGGCTAACTTCTTGATCTCCTTCCTTCTCTTTTTCAGTACTACATATTAAAGATTTGGATAAGGTATTATCAGCACCACATCTTAGTCTCTTTGCTGATGTAAGCTGATAATTTTTCTTCCATAAAAGCCTGCACTGAAACACTCAAGCTAACGGTTAATAATGAGCTCAGTAAAGTTCATGAATGGTGACGTGCCAACAAACCATCGCAGAATACAAAGATGCAGAGTAATTCTGAAAAGAAAGACTAATTCTGCCTTATTTCACACATCAACATTGTTGTAATTTCATGGGCAGACCGTTTGACTGTGAACCTCTAGTTCTGTGAGCGAGTTTGATGTTGGCCACTGAAGGGTGAACTGATTGTTGCAATTTGAGGGGGTTTTTCTGCTGTAGCACTTCATACATGGCTTACCACGTTTACCACATAAATTGCAATTTTTCCAAGCTCCCTGTCGAATACGAGGGATGTGAATTATCTCAACTAATTGGTATTTCCCCAACAGTGAGAAGTAACTGCCGAGTTCAATGATTAAGCAATCTTTACATTTCTGAATACCAAAAGACACTGATGCTCTCCTAAACGAAAACAAACGGCCCGAGTATAGGTTGCTAGTAACCTCTTGTTTTAGTAAAACTTATAATACATCCAGATATCACACTTACACACTTTTTTATGAACATACTCAAATTGCCAAAATTTCATTTAAAATTTGTACGAGTTTACTACAAGAATAAAAAAACCAACAAAGAATTACAATTAAGGTACAACAAAAAATGATTTTTGCAAACCTCGCTTTTCGTTTTCATGAATGCACTTTACTGTAATGGTGCATGGTGACCGGTTTCGACTGCACGCCGGATCCAATGCAGCCGCCTTATTTCCTTCGCCGCGGGTTAACGAGCCGAGAAAGTGAACCGACGGCGAAGAAATACTTAAAGGCGGCTGCATTGGAGGCTAGACTGCAAGCAGACTCTTTCATTTCCTGCAAATCGATCGAGATAGTGAGTCGTGAGGATTACGGGCGCTAATCCTTGCGGACCGCATTCACTGACCGACTCACTCGCAATTTGCAACTCTGAAAAGTATGAAAGAGGATGCTCGCAAGTCTACTTTGTACTTTCCACCCACAAACTTTTAGTTGATCTATATCCTATCAAATTTCCCAAAGACGAGTGGCATCGTCTGATATTACCCAATATCACCCAGTGTTACCGATTATCAGCCAATACCGTGGAAAGCTAAGCCTTTTTCTTTCTTAATGTCGCCTAATGTAGACTGCTGCGGCGAACGGCTTTTGGTCTAGAGACAACAACTTCCGGTCTTTACCTTTTCTGCTTGCGTGAGATAATCGATCTCTCAGCTGGGTTGAAGGAATTTTATCGATTGCGAGCACAGATAACTAAACATTGATTTGGTGTCACACGAAGTCCGATATATGCATTAACATACACATAATGTTGCTTCCAGTGCCAGCCGCCGCGTGACTCGAGAGCGGTCTATCGCACGACTTCATAGTATCGCAGAACCAGCTATGATGCGAAGAAGACAAAATACATCCGGGAATATACATGTCTCCTTTTGAAATTTCATTATTTCAGTTATTTACATCTCGAAACACTGCATATTTTAACACCAGCTGCGCAGAAGTTGTTTTCTGGCAATGGTGCGTTCCTAATCACGATAATCCTGCAACACAATAAAATATAGCCACTGCTTTGCATGACTTTTGATCAGATCGCTTCATAGATATTCAGAATATTCGCTCAGAAATTCTCAGTTGAGAAAGGTCAGGGACGAGAATCTGCAATATTCATAGCATTGGTGATATGTCAAAATTATGGGACCCCGCCGTGGAACAATGAAGGACATGCACGCATCCATGCATTGAGGCATTATATGCGTGCTTGATAGGCACTGTTCTTGCAATTGCATCATGCATGACAGGATCAGTCGATGACCAAGCTTGTAGGTGTTAACCTGTTTTCGCTACCGAACTGTTTGTGAACCTGGCTTGTGGTGAAATGTTTTGTATATGAAAAACTGCACGCAATTTTTCTTTATATGGCGAACAAACATTAGAAAGCTTTTAAAAATTGCTCATACTCAGGACAATCTAATGGCTGTTTTTATACTACAGACGGATAATCCGTACAGACAAATTATCCGTCTGCTATTCTACGTCTCCAGTATAAATACGGGACGAACTACGACAAGTCCAGACGTAGAATCTAAGATTATTCGTCTTTACAGAAGCACTAGGAAGGTAATTCGTCTGGACGGATAATTCGTCTTCGTGCTCTTATTTATACTAAGACGAATTATCAGACGCACTAAATAAGCTTGCCCAAGTTCGCCCAGTCGGATAATCCGTCTCCCGTATAAAAACAGCCAATGACTAGACTATCTAAGACTTATCACAGTCACAGGCTAACACTTTACGGGAGTTCACATCGGAATTCGAATACTGCACATGAAGCGCAATGAAAAGTTTCCCTCCAGCAAACTAGATACAACAAGCAAGAAAGCCTGATCAGAAAAGATTACATGCTTTGAGATTAATTGGTGGTTTGAGATACTTCTAGGGTTCTTTCTTTTTCTTATCAGCGGTTCTTATAAATATATACACAAATTCTAAATTGCTTCGGGAAATAGGAACGATTGATATTAATAACATGTAAGTCGCATAAGTGAGAGTTTCTGTGATACTGGGTGGGCATTTTGTTCTATTTTCATCCTCGATAATTTTAATATTTTCCATGGGTGTAGCTGTCTGTGACTAAGGTGGACTATTCAACAATTTTAATATTTTCCATGGGTGTAGCTGTCTGTGACTAAGGTGGACTATTCAACCTGAAGTACACACGGTACACAGTTAAATTTGGAAAAATATCAAAATTTGGAACGTGGAGGGTCTCCAATCATAACGAACTCCATATATTGGTCACAAATGAACGAGTCAGGCGGCTAGAGAATTTTGGATAATTCGGAAGAACAAATTTGCTAACCCTTAAAATTCGAGTCTGAAAGTTGCTCGAAGTCAAAAAGTCGCAAAAAATAGAAACGAGCTTCGGTCAAAATTATCTAGTTCTCATAAAAAAAGCGTCCACTTACCCAACGAACTGGCCTGGCTCCCTTTTGCTGATCGCATGAAGTGTTTTAGAGCTCTGCTGTGCATATATTTAAGAGCAAGTGAACTATGCAAAAATTCCGCCCTTTCTCTGTTCCAAGACAATAATTAATACAGCTACCCACAGCAACACAACGTCCTTACGTTAAACAATGTCTCTCTCTCTCTCCCGGAACCGCAAGCCTGAACTCTTCGATGAGGTGCGAAACGGAGGGAGAAAGGAGGTACTGCCACTGAATTCACTATACGGATATGTGCATCTCTTAAAGATGATATCACAAATAACGTTTGACGGCCACTGTCTAGCAACCATATCAACATACAGAATACTCTTCTTTTACTCGGGCAGAAATACCATCAAAAGATTAAATACGATTACGTGTTCTGCTAACAAAGAGTCTCCTTTAGAAATCTGGCTTTCTCGATACGTGTCTGATTTTCATAGCTACTTTTTACTTAATTCCTATAACCTGTAAACTAAGTCTATCTGCCTGCACAATATTCGTATTACTCTGTATATTATATGTACTATTAATTCCACAATTAAAAATGTTGAAAAAAGAAAGAAAGTTTGCCCCGATCAAGCAAGACGATCGAGGCGGGAATTTTAACGCGTGTCAAAAACATGATGACGGAATTTTTGATGGCGGATTATCATGGAAACGCAAGGGAAAGAGTTTGGTGGATATTCATGAAGAAAAGTATTCCGGAGCACTTAAGATGCAAAAGAGATCCCTTGTAACTTCTTTACTGGAGCAGTGACGAGCCAAACTGATATGAAGTGAGATGGAATCTGATTGTCAAAATAGGAAATGGCCAATGGGTACCTGAAAAGAGATGTACGTACTCAATATCTCACACTATAGTAACCAGGTATAAGAAAAGTCGCATGCCTTATACACCTTATGCATAATGAACCCCAATGCTCATAAACAGTAACTTATTTCAAGTCTGGGCACGTATTCAGGTTCAATACATTTGCTGTATTTATGGAAACTAGCCTCGACTTGACGTTATTGTTTCTAAGCACTGAGCATGGGGTGAACATCCACGGTGTATTAATAAATGCATCCAGTCTGTTTATATTTTTATCAGTCTGTCTTTCAAGGCTTTTTTATGTCTGTAAATAGAATACATCAACACGACACGAAACTTGCCAGTAAATACGATCACATAGCTCCACTTCTGAATGAACTTCACTCGCTTCCTGTTCAGCAACGAATCATGTGTAAAATCCTGAGACACTTAACTCCGACTCACCGCTGATCTCTGCTCTGGGTCAAAGAACCTCTTATCAGTTGATTTGAACGTAAGACTTATGGCTCTAGGGCATTTTCGGTGGCAGCACCCACACTCTGGTACAGTATCGCAGAGAACGTCAGGCAATCATCCACATTTACAACTTTTAAATCTAGGACTTAAAACATTGCTGTTTAAATCTGTTTTATCCATTATATTCTATACTTTAACTTACTTATATTTGTGGCGCCATACATATGTGAAATTATCTGTATCTGTAAAATCTTAAACTTGGATAATTATCATATGACCAGCCGATACTTACGTTAGTAGTAATGACCTAGTCTTTATATTATTTCCTCACTTCATGTTTACCCTGGCAATTTGTGTCTCTTTGGGGTTTTTTCTTATGTTTTGTTGTTTATTGTTTCGTTGTTGTTCTACTTTGAACCTGATATTTTCAATAAATTTACACTAGGCCTAGCCATTCAGCTAGATTTGCTTTTGCTATTTCTAAATGGTTGCAGTGCCCATCCATGATTAGTTATCCAATCTGATGGGTGTTTTCGTCTAAATGTACTACAAGGAGTGCCAAGAAAGATTGCTGTAGCTGTTGTTGTTGCAAAGTGTGCTATGCATTCTGAGCCAGTGTATCCACAGTTCCTCGTGGGTAAGTATTTTTCTTCTAGTCAAATGCCAGATGCCACAGCTTGGTTGCATATGCCCAACTGGCAAACATGGTCACAAGTGCAGACACAAGGTTCCCTCTAATTTCATCCAAACTAGTCATGTGTGTCATAGTTATGAACATGTGACTTTATTGACATCTATGATGATTTGTTACTGTTGTTATTTCTAATTACAAGATGTTTTGGTTTACCTGTGGACTATGAGCCTGCCAAGTGGTCAGCAGTATCACACTCATGGCAGCCATCTTTGCTGTAAATCAGAGCTCAAGATTTATGCTGATTAAAACCTAGTTTTCAGGTTAACTCGCTTGTTTACTGTTATTACAATGTGCTTAACAAATTGTATTCAGACCACATATTTTAAAATAAAGAACATGATTTTAAACAGACTTTCACATTATTGGACCATTCGAGGCTGAAATCCTGAAGAAAAAATAATATTCATGCTCAGACCCAAAATATAGACTAATCCTTATACAGTGTAGAGCAGAGTTTACGAACACAGCTACTCTATTCATATGCAATTTAAAACTAGATATTATGACTATCAGGGCAGTATATAGTGATGGGGGGAGGGTGGGGCAAGGGAAGAGAGGGGATAAATGCACCCCCCCTCCCCCAAGCAAAACAGAAAGGAAGTAAAGAAATATAAAAACCAAAATCCTAGAAGAGAGCATACCTCCATTGGCACCCTCACCCTAACAAGCTTGATGTTCCACCTGACCCAAATTGCTGCCTACGGCTCACAATTTCTATCAGCTAATAGTTCATGAGGCAGCAGGCCAAATTAACTATCAAACTGCTGATTGCACTTGAGAGTTTATTTTTTCTAATTGTTTTAGTGGAAATCTCCAGCCATGACAGAAATCATAATTATAGGAAATTGTAAAATTAATTCGTGTGTCGAGTTTCAGTTTGTGTTGTTTTTTTGTGCATACAGGAGACTCTCACTCACGATCATGGGCAAAACTGAGTAAAATGGTTGCTAAGTCCATTACTAAGACATTCTAAAAGCTGAATATGTTTCTTATGGCACGCAGGCAATACCTAGTTTCCCACTCTGACTGATCAGAACCCAGGAATTTGGCAGGACTATGGCTAGAAAACATGTGTGCAGGGACTTGGCCTGGCTGATGGATTGCTTTACTAATCAGACTTCAGTAGATGAAGCATATCTTCAGTTTCATATTGATAGTGATCATTGGATGCCTACATGAAATGTCTGACAGTTTGGCCATTACAATTGTTAAAGGGGATAAGAATCTGCTTAATGACCTTAATGAGATAGTCTTTGTAATCCCAGTGGAATGGGAGGGGGCCGATCATTGTCACTGACAATTTACTGAGGTAGACTATACCTATAGTATATTGCATCTGTGGCAGCCTCTGCCAGCTTCCAACACTATGTGCATCCACCATGATGAGGTACTGACAGTTGTCATAGGTTGCAAAATTCCCATTGTTTCATGAACTGTCAGTCCACAGGAGCAGGGGTGCTGTGGAAAGAGCTGACCTGTTTTGCATGAATTCTGTGCATTGGAATAATATTCCTTTAATGGTACAAACTGTCTTAGTAGCATTTCTGCGAGCCACTGCCCTCAATTGGCCACTCCTATACTGTATGTATCCAAAATAGCTCATCCAATATCTGCTGTCATAGGCCTGCTGCTGTGGTAATGTGACTCATAGACACCACATGACAGTGCATGTCTACAGTGGAAGTATTGCTTTCAGATATCAGGATCCTTACATGGCTCCATTGACCCTGATCGATTACTAGTGAAGGATAATGCCATTTCCAAAAGTCTTGTCACATGCAGGCTCTCTAGCTATTTACTGTGCTGATACGTATATACTGGATGCTGCTGCAACCACTGACCTGCCACGGGGTGTCTATAAAACGAAGACCGAAGACTGCAGACCTAAAAAATGAAGACCGAAGACCCCTCCAAATCTAAAAAACGAAGACTGAAGACCCCTTCAAATCTAAAAAATGAAGACCCTTCCAAATCTGAAAAACGAAGATTGAAGACCCCTCAAAATCTAAAAAACAAAGATCGAATACCCTTCCAAATCTAAAAAACGAAGACCCTAGCCAAGCAGTGAAACCAAAATTAAAACTAAATGCAAAACAAATCGTTCGTTTGGAGGGGTATTCGTTTTTTTAGATTTGGAGAGGTCTTCGATCTTTGTTTTTTAGATTTGGAAGGGTCTTCTGTCTTCATTTTTTAGATTTGGAGGGATCTTCGGTCTTTGTTTTTTGGGTCTGCGGTCTTCGGTCTTCGTTTTATAGACACCCCCTGCCACATGGAAGATTTGTTCTTCCACACTGTATCCTTGCTCTAAGCCATTGCCACTGGCCCAGGCTAGGCCATATTGGCACTGAGGACTTGGTTAAGGATAAAAGAAGTAAATGACCATGGCTAGAGTCTTGCTGCAACCACATTCATTTGATGTTGTGAAATCTGGGCCAGACAGAGGCTGAAATCTTAATCTGAGGCTTGTGGTTTGTACAAAGCATAAACTTCCACCCATACAAATACATGTAGAACTTTGTGACCCCAAACAGAATGGTCAGACAATTCCACTCAACAATTTTGCTCCACTGAATTTAAAGATCTATCTATAATATATTATAGATATCCCACATTATTGATGACCCCACATTTGTGAGATTGTCGGGGGTGATTTATATGTTAAGCCTAACCTCAGCTCCAGCATCAGCATTTGCACTGCACTGATGAGGTCCAGAAGGCCGAAACAATACTGTCTGTGGTTAGTTATGATATATTATATACATCATAAATATTATGCACATGTCGTGGGCCTTTCCAGAACATGTGGTAGTTGGTGGGAAATAATGGCACCATCCAATGCCACACAAACTTATTACACTCGAGTATCAATGGCAGTTCAGTATATATATCAAGATAGTGTCTAATTGGAGTAAATTTATACATAAATTATAATTATACAGAATAATTTATACAGCGAGTCAAAACTCTGCAATGTGTATGCTTACAGAATATACACGTTTCTTTTCTCGTTT
>JANSTR010108429.1:0-12124 GCA_025434805.1 Antipathozoanthus remengesaui | reverse complement strand
GCCCCCGGCCGCGCGCGCGCCCGGCCCCGCGGCCCCGGCGCGCCCCCCCCCCCCCGCCCCCCCGCCCCCCCCCCCCCCCCCGCGGCCCCGCGCTTATTTAATTTTTAGTCGTTTTAGGGGGCGCTTATTCGAGAGGGGCGCTTATTCGAGAGGGGCGCTAATTCGGATAAATACGGTATGCATAAATGTTCATGCTCATGTCACCGTTTATTACTTATTGGTTAACGAGTTCGCGGCAAATATTATAAGTGTTCGGTTCTTAATCTGCCGCACGTCAATCAAAATTGACAAGTGTGTTGCTTTAATTACTTGTCTGCTTGAATCTCTAGAACCACATAAAAATTTTGTCAATTTTCCCACTCCTTGTGGTTAATATGCCGTATGCAGAACGAACGTTAAATGCATACAATTGCCTGATAAGTTTTTCAGCCTGCTGAAAAGCAATCGAAATGGTTCTGTGTTAAAATGTACCTCATAAAACGAAGTTAAAAATGATGCAAAACGTATAAAAACGTAGTCCGAAACATGTTTCATTTCGTACAGTAGCTTTTCTCGAACCTCAGGGCGCGAAAAATTGTTTTGCCAACCATTGGTTGATTTTAGTGTACACATTACAGTTGTTTTCTTATTCAGTGGATACGGAAAAAAACATACTTTTAGGAAAGTTTGTTTTATTACATTTTAAAAGTGTTTTCATTGTCAAGAACTCAGAGAAGGAGTACACACTCGCACAAGATGGCGGTCGAATACTGAAGTGGGTTTTATTGAGGAAACCGCGCGCCAACTAGAATGCAGGATCGTACAGTTATAACACCTCCCTTCTAGGTGTAAGGAGTGGTAAGAAAAACAACGACTTATTTCGTAACAGTAACTGGCAAATGTAAAGAGTTGAAGTTCTGAGCTCAAACTTGCTCTATGAGTTTCTTTGGAGGTTTGACTTCTCACTGCGATCTCCTAAGGGCTGGGCCAGGCTCAACAACTTCAGCAGTGCTCCGGAGTGCAATGTCATCTGTGTAGAGTTAGGTTCTAAGTTGTGGAAGTTGATAGCTCAACGGGTAGCTCAGGGGACAACCCAGATGAGTCATTGGGTCCGGACTGTGTGTCAAGTGATCTGCTGTGATCCAAAATCTGATCTGTATGACGTCGCCAGGTCAGCAGCTCTTTCTTTAACTGTACCATTACGAGTAGGGTACTTGCTTGTCAACTATAGTACCTAGTTGCAACTTGTCGTTGGTGCTGTAGTCTCGTGCGAGTATTGGGTCACCAATGGAGAACTCACGATGCTTTGAGTGCTGATCGTGATGCAACTTCATCTCTGCCTGTTTGCGGGCCACTCTACTAGTTATGTCTAGTTTCATCAGGGAGAGCCTGGTTCTCATTTCTCGACCCAGGAAAAGTTTGGCAGGTGTGGCTCCAGTGGTAGAATTTGGAGTGCTTCGATAGGTCAGGAGGAAGTTCAGTGTGTTCCTAGCTGAGTTTGGTTGTTTCTTTGAGGTCTCTAAGAAACGCTTGAAGGTTTGGATGAACCTTTCGGCTTGACCGTTGGAAGACTGGTGGTAAGGGGACACCAAGATCCCCTGGACACCATTCTGTTTCAGGAAGTTATCATAGTCCTTTGACTCAAATGGTGGGCCGTTGTCGCTAACAATCTGCTCAGGTAGGCCATACCTAGAGAAGACAGAGCGCAAGGCATCTACCGTAGAATTAGCAGAAGTTGACTGCATTGGTCCGATGACTTCAGGCCACTTGAATGTGCATCGACCATGACTAAATAGTGCAGCTCATTGTAGGTAGCAAGGTCTACATGAACACGTTGCCACGGTTTGGCAGGCCAGGTCCACGGGTAGAGTGGTAACTTGGGTGGATTGGATTTGACTCGACAGCAGTCTGGGCATGCGCTTTCTAAGGCTGCAATGGACTTGTCAAGCTTTGGCCACCAGAAATGACTGCGGGCTATGCTCTTCATTCGGGACACCCGTGGGTGTGCACAGTGTAGCTCTTCCAAAACTAGTGATTTGAGAGTTGGAGGTACAATCACACGGAGACCCCACATTAATAGGCATTCCTGTTCTATGGAGAGTTCGTGCCTCCGGTTGAAGTAGGGCTTCAGCTCTGGATCGTCACATGAAGTAATGGTCCAACCATTCTGGGTAAACTGTAGGGCTCTGGAGAGTGTTCAGTCGTGAGCTGTCTCAGTTGCTATGCGTTGTGCGGACACTAGATGTTTGTGCAGTTGCTGTTCTGCTACAGTGTATATGCCTTCTTCGACGCTGGCATACTGACGATAACTCAAGGGGAGTCTGGAGAGGGCGTCTGCATTGGCAATGGCACTGGAGGACCGGCATTGTATGTTGTACTGATATGAGGACAGCAGTAGGGACCAACGTTGGAGTCTTGCGGCTGCCAGGACTGGGGTCACTGCATCTAGAGCAAATATCTTAAGAAGAGGTTTGTGATCAATACAAAGAGTGAATCTCTGTCCATACAAATACATGTGGAATTTGGTGATGCCGAAGACTATAGCAAACCCCTCCTTTTCAATCTGGCTATAGTTGCGCTCTGCCTGACTAAGAGACCTTGAAGCATAAGCTATGGGTTTCTCTGTGCCACATCAAATTGATGAAAAATGACAGCACCAATGCCGTATGGACTTGCGTCACATTCTAGCACTAGAGGCAGATCAGTGTTGTAGTGGACTAAGACCTTGTCAGAGATTAAGGAGTTCTTTGCATGCTGAAATGCCTCTTCACACTCCTTAGACCAGATGAATGCCTGTCCCTTTTGCAAGAGTTTATTTAGGGGGTGTACCATGGTGCTCAGGTTAGGAATCCATTTACCATGATAATTGACCATAACCAAAAAGGACCTCAATTGGGTTATGTTCTCAGGTCGAGGAGCTTGTTTAAGGGCCTCCACAGTCGCAGCTGTGGGGGAGATTCCCTTGGCTGAGACAACGTAACCCGTGTAGATAACAGACTTCTGCATGAATTGACATTTCTCCAACTTAAGTCTGACTCCGTACTCCTTTAAACGCTGGAGTACCTTATCAAGGTTCTTCAAGTGTTCTGTATCATTTGAACCTGTTACTAGTATATCATCCTGTTTTCAGCAACATTGTCAAAACCTTGGAGAATCATATCTATGGTCTTCTGGAATATGGCGAGAGAAGAAGCGATCCCAAAGGGGAGCGTTTATAGCGGTACAGGCCACAATGGGTGTTGATGGTTATATTGGGAAGGCTTTCTTCGTCGATCAAGGGCTGCTGATAAGCATTCTTTAATTCTAATTAATTGGAGAACAGTTTCCCACCCCTCAATTTGTGAAAGACTTCTTCTGGAAAAGGAATAGGGCAGTGGGGTACGTGAAGCTGGGAGTTCACAGTGACAACGTAATCACCACATGAACGAGTGGAGTGGTCAGTTTTGGTATGTGAACCATCGGGGTAGCCCATTTACTGAACTCAACCTTTTCAACGATGTTTTCTCGTTCGAGGCGATCATATTCTTCCTCAACTGCTTCAAGTAGGGAATAGGGTACTGGGCGTGCCTTACAGAATTTAGGAATAGCACTCTCCTTTAACTCCAGCTTTGCTTTTATACCCTTGATAATACCCAAGCCAGGATTGAAGATCTCTTCGTGGTCATTAAGAATTGTTTGAAGCTTTATTTGTGTGTCGCAAGGAAGTTCAGATGATGTTGATTCCTGGAGGTGGAGAATATTTTGCCAATCTAGTCTGATGGTGGTGAGCCAGCCCCTGCCCAACAGAGATGGGTCACTCCCTCCCACTACTACTAAGGGGAGCTTGGCATACTGATTACAATATTTGACATCAACAGTAATCTGCTAGATTGGCATGCTGATTACAATATTTGACATCAACGGTAATCTGCCCAAGGGCCTTAATTGATTCGCCTGTATACGTATGCAACCTGGTCAAACATGGCATCAGGGGGATCATGCTAACATGCTTGTGATATATTTCCTCTGATATGAGAGAGGCTCCGGCTCCTGTGTTAAGCTCCATGACTAAGCTAACACTCTTCAATTCCACATTCAATTCCACATTCACATTAATGCCATGTTTGTACACTTTATACAGCGAGGTGGTGAATGAATCGGGTTAATTTATCTCCTCATTTTCGAGTTGAGTGTATGTTCCGCCCTGATTTGTTCAGTAGATTTACTCAAACATGCTGGGGCTATATATGTGACCCTTCTTGTTACATGAATGACAAACAGTATTTTTGTACTTACAGTTTGTCCTTTTATGTCCTGTCTTACAACAGCTCAGACACTTGTTGTCCTACTTATCTCGATGAGTTTTAGGCTTCGGCAGTTTAGGTCGCTTGTCCCGATCAGATTTAGCTTGTTTACTGGTTGTGCAGTCGAGCGGGAACGTTCACGGACATCACGCTCTGTTGTCTCTATTAAAATGCTGTTTATCTTTTTAAATAACCAACCGTAACTTTATTTTAAAGAGTAGAAAAGAGATGCAGTTCTTTGTCTGGCTGTACCGATCAAGCATTACAGTTTTAAAACTATATATGAAAGCAAGTATCCAAAGCTGTTTTAAGACAAACGAACTATGATAATCTTGTCTTTGTTCAATATACCAGAAACATTGGATGCGCTGATAAACGTTTATAAATTAATAAACAAGGCTGGTACTTTATATTGTATTGCACTATAATTATTCAATATTCGAATAAACGCCGCACCCAGGGTGCGGCGCTTATTCGAGAGCAGCGTTTATTAATATTTTGGCTCTCAGGTGCGACGTTTATTCGAGGGCGGTGTTTATTCGAGGAAATACGGTAATCATTAATTGGACAAAAAAATAATAGTTTGGTCAGTACTATAGAGTTTATTGACAAGCTGTATGATTATCTTAGAAAAACGAATTATGTTTTGAAAGTTATTCGGCTTTACCTCTGACACGAAATTAGGCTTGACGAACGAGTAATTTATATTTTAATTCAGTTATACACGTTAGTGGTGACTTTTGCCATCTCCATTCAGAGTTTAAATGTATGTGTTCTCTACGGCGAGGTACAGAAAAGCTGACTTTTCGAGTCATAGTATACTTTTGGGCAATACAGATGCCGCGTAACTTCGAGTCGTTCCTGGAACTTATGAGCACACAAACAAAATAACGTCTTATCATTAGATTTTAGTCAAAAGCAGCTGTACAGTTCATTATTGGCCGGTACGCATAGCTGTGGAGTGAACCAATGAAAGAAAACATACCTCTACTCTCTAGTTGTGTACGCTATAGCTGACAGATACCTCTTCAGGGTTCACTGTGCCGTGAACAGTCAGTTTGCGAATACGGAGCATCAACTATTACATGCATCCTTGATTGTTCACATCAACTATTTTTAAAGACTGAGTAAATTCACGATTCAGACGGCGTGGTCATATATATGTTACAACAGGTCATAGTTCGATGCAACCTCCATTCTGATTTTGCATACATAATTATTTCGTTCTGCTTCATAAATCAGCTACATCAGGTAAACCATACTGGAAACCATTTGCACAAAACAACATAGGGTGAACGCAGAGCCCTTGAAACTCTCAAGAGTAGCAAAAATGTAATCCTTAATTGGCTTAAAAATGCCGACAAAGCCAGGTTCAGAGGTTCAGGTACAACTATAGATAACGACAATTATAAACTCGAAGCCAACCCATGGTTGTTGAGAGAACAAACGGAAGTTTCTGTTCCGATTGAAGAACTTTAGGGTGGCAAATTTGTTCATGAGATAACAATGGAATGACTTCAACAGACACTAAACCTACTGCTTGTGCCAGAGTTTGACACTTTAACTAAAATCTACGCATGGCCAGAAATTGAGGACATTGTAAGTTGAATCCGTCCGATACTTATGGTTCCAATTAATGGCAATTACACTTACAGCAAAAGAATGGGACAAAAGCACGTTGAAAATAAAAGCACTTTCTGTCATACCTACACTGACAGCTACCGAGTTCGATTTGGTTTGAGAAAATCATCCTTGATCTCGTATGAAAATGCTGTACCCAAATTCTTCCATTTAGCGGTTCCATTTTTGCACGCAACTGTTCTCTTAGTGTCCGGCAGTTCTATTTTCTGTAAAAAAATGCCGAAACTTCAGTCTTTACCTGTGGCTGATCAAGTTTCCTGCAGATGGACTGAGGTTGCCTAGTTCGTTTCTTGTTGTCAATGTTGTCCCTTACTTACACAGTCATTTATGAGATCTACTGAGCAATTTAGCAGTTCCATTTTGGCGAAAAAAATACGACGATATCGAGAAAGCGGATCGACAGTGGAACTCAGATTGACTTTAATCGCTACAGCAAAATATACCAGTAATATAACGAATACTGAGTGCCGTCTTTGCCGAAAATAACGAACTGTTAAAACAGCTAGCGTGCGTATTGGACAAAAATATTTTTAAAAATTCGTTATCTCGCTGTTCTAAAGGACTTAACTGGTAAAGACAAAAATAATAGCAAAGGCAGTTATTAAGCTAAATTAAACTCCAAGGAAATGGTGGAAGAAAAGAAATGAAATTATTGAAACTTACCTTGCAACTTAAAATCGCGAACATATACTGGCAACTAAACACGCGTTATGGAACAGGAGATTTGATTTGTTTTATTACTGTGCACGTGGCGTTTTTCTCGACTGCATAACACCTTTCATTAATTGTCGTTTATAATTTATCTGTATTCTGTTCGGGGTAACACGTTTGACTGCAGCTTAATTTATATTTTCCGGGTAGAACTCAAGTTTATATATTTGCCTTTAAGGTGGCCGAACACAGTTATGACTTGTTTGAGTACCTGTACTTCAACACGGCTTTACTTCTCAGAGTTAATAGCGGATAAGCCCAAATTTGGTACAAATGAAATACATTAACACAAGAGTCAATTACTGTAGGTACGTTTCGTTGTCATTCCATCTGTTTCCATGGCAATGTATCAGATTGAATGCAACCAAAAAAATCACTTTTTCTATTTTTCAAAAAAACTGCTCATTAGATTTTTGTTTTAAACTGCACACATGTAAGTTAGACTATGACGTTTTCATAACCTGGTTTCCACATGATTGTGACAGACAGTTATGTATTCATTTAAGTTTGGTTCACTAAATTCTTGGTCACATTGCCGATCTCCTTTGTCAGATTTTAATTTTTTTTGCTTTTTTTGACTGGACCGTGATCTTGACTGAAATCGTACAAAAATTAATCAATTTCTAATGACCAGATTTTGAGCAATTCCTATTTACCGCTCACAATTTTGACAAACTGCGCATGCGCAGCATTTGCGTTTGTTCGAACATGCGAGTCAGATGAACTGCGAGTATACGTGTTGTGAACAGTTTAGAGTAGTTCGCAGTAAAAAGAAATTAGTGAGTTGGCAAGTGATCCTTGAAATGGTTTTAAATCTGATTTAAAATAACTACATCTGAAGTTCCATGAGAGTGACGGGCTGATGAACTTGAAATAGATGCCTGATTTGCCATGTGCTCGCCATGTGCTCTCCACAACTGTTCAAGGTCTTTGAGTATTTAGTAATATGGCGGTAGGAGATCATTTTCAAACGAGATCACATTTATGAAAATCTCGTATTTTTATCTATAAAACTGATCTAGTATTTTTGTCTATAAAACTGATCTCGTATTTTTTGCTATATCAAACTACTATATCCAAATCATTTTTCATAATACTATATACAATTAATATGTAAATACTATATCAAGAGCGAGCCATATGATTGATTTTCATTTAAACAATAAAAATCGAATCCATTCCTTTTGCTATATTCTAATGCTGTTTTCTAATGTTGAATACAAGCGCAAAAACTCAGACCCTTTATCACTAACTATATTATATGTTGGAAATCAGTTTTGAATCTCTTATATATAAAACAAACATTGTATACCAGAGTGATTAAAAGCGCTTGAGGGCAAGAATTGCATGGGCGAATTAATTAGAAAAGATGTTATACCCGCGACATCAATGATGCCGCGTTTTTGGTGTCAGAATTCAAACCTTCATTTCAAATATGCAATTGTTCATTTCGAATGTCCAAACCTTTATTATTTCAAATATGTGGCAAATTAATGTCATTGGATAATTGAATCACAAGCTCACGTGAACGAAAATTCCAGTTCCATTACAAAAAAAATTGCCCACGTACGCGGCTTGTCTTTTGCGCCCTTTTTGCCTTCTGTTTTCATAAACAGTGCCCCACTCTAACCCTCACTAATAAACTTTGCTACTCTGATATCTACCCTGGCACAAAACCCAACTCACCCCGAAAAACAGGTTTTGGCAGTTAAACAAGCCTTAAGAAGCAAAATTGAAAATTGGCTCAATTTTTATTGTTGAAATCTCTCTTCGCATGAGTGCAAATCGAAGAATATAATTTGGCATCGTGACATGTATTAACCTCGTTCCCAGGCGGCTCTTCAGACCCTGGTTAGGTCTGGTCACGTGGCACCCACATTCTGGGTGGTAAAAATAAAATTAATGGGCCAATGAGTTTGTTTTGATGAAACAGAACATGTTCCCCTCTCTAACGGGATAAATAAAAACGGAAATTAATCTTAAGCACCCGTTTCACATTTATTTTATTTTGTTTACCACTCAGAATCTGGGTGGCCACGTGACCAGACCAAACCAGGGTCTTTCTCTTGGGAGAGGGAAGAGCCTGGGAACGAGGTTGGTTGGACCAATCAAATTGTCCTCTGTGTGGCTGGTTGTTGACTCTGAAACTGTTCAGGTCTTGACCACCTCTACATGTGTATGCTGTATCAAAAATCAGGTGCTTTAGTACCCACTATGCTACTGCATCAACTTTGGATTTTAAGTAGTGCATGAATAATCCCACATAAGTATAAAGCAAACAAGTGAATAGCATATTTCCAATATTTATCTTCCATAATTTCATAAATAAAAACAAACATCATGGTCTCTCTTTTCGCTAAGTCTGTTTTTGATGAAAATATTGTTGCTGTAGACACTATTCTTAAATGGTGGCCATTTTAATATTCTTTTGTCTGCATTTAAAAAATTAGCCCCAACAAGCCTCGTTCTTAAGTCAAAAAGTCAAAAGAATATATTAACCTGAACGAGGCTGGTTGGGCTAATTTAAATACAAACGATAGAATACTAACATAGTCGCCATTTATAAATAGGGTCTATGGATGATGCTGAAACGCTACACCTGAAATACTTCTTACCGTCAGTGTGCCAGTGCCTTTTGGTAAATATAACTCTCCAAAGCAGCTCAGCAAGTACCCACCTCTAGTAACTGCACTTCAGACTAATTCTTAACTGGTTGGTAACCCTTAGATATCAACAATGAATGATCCACAGGGGTGGATATAGGGGGATGGATTTCCACTTCTGCTTTTCAGAGGGTAATGGTAAAGGTAATGCATTTATATAGTGCAAAATTCACATGAATATGTTCAAATCTGTTTTATAATCATCATGGTCAACAGTATTGAGTAATATAAAGAGCTGACAGACCACTAACACCACGTTCATTACCCTACTCTTTTTGGGAAGTGCATGGGTTTTTTTACGTCGGCCGATAGAAGGTCAAGAGACTAGACCAATAGCTTAATGTCCCTGTCCACAGACGGTGCATTGAAAGAAGATCTCACAAAGTTTAACTCCCAACCAGGATGGGAATTGAACCAGGGACCTCCTGTTTGGCAGTCAGTGATCTTATCAACTCTCTAACCTCGCACACACACCGAGGATATTGAACTGAACCCTGGACCTCCTGTTTGGCAGCCAGTGATCTTATTATATAGTGCTAATAAAAAGTGTAATGGTACCGTTGGATTCACAATTTATTCTAGTTTCAGAATATATATGGTTTTAGGGGGGTATAGTTGATACTTTTCGAGCAATGAGTCAGGGAAGCTGTCGCAGTTCGAAATGGGGTTTTCAGGTTAAACGCCCCCTTAAAGGGCTTGTCAATCAAAGGCATTTTCTGCAGTGGAACTTTTGGTACTGATCCCTTGTTCACGGTCTTCTGGCAGATGTCACATGACCTACAATGTCTTGACACATTGCTTTGAATATCGGGCCAGTAGAATGCACTTAGGATTTTGTCAGCGGTTTTCTTAACGCCCATGTGTCCCCTCATTATTGATCCATGGGCGACCTCCATAATCTGCCTTCTGAGGGGAAGGGAACCATAACTTGTCTTATAGGTTTACCATTGTTGACGTGAGGGTGCTTGTAAATACGGAAAAGCACACCGTTCTTTACCTCAAAGGAAATTTCTCTTTCTCCTTTTATTGTAATATCTTGTCGTTCTATTTCTGTTCTATTTGTTAAATGGATGCACGCGGAAACTGGTTGGAAGAGCAGAAGAGAGGCGTTTGAGTGGCACGAGACGGAGCCGAGTTCTTCTCTATCTTCTCGAGTGCTTTCCCATCTCGGTCCCAAGTGCATCTCAAAAACTCAATAAACGCATATGTAAAGCATATAAACCTCTTTGCAGAAGATCAAAAGACGTACAAAAAAGCTGGTAAAATACAAATCTTATAAAACGTTTCGGCTGGGCATTTTGGTGGAGCTGACAGCTGGGTTAAATCATTATTTAGATCTTCATATTTGTCACTTTCAATTATTATTTGCCCCCCCTGTGGAAACCCTTCTTAAAAACAACTTCTTTTGTTTGCTTTGGTATGTTGCGATATAGACGCTGAGCACTAATAAACTAATATAGTGATATACCCAGAGTAAGTGACGGGGTAATCAGTAAGGTTTGGCTACTGAGCACTAATAAACTGACATAGTGATATACCCAAAGTAAGCGAGGGGGTAACCTGTAAGGTTTTGGTCGTTGAGCACTAATAAACTGATATAGTGATATATCCAGAGTAAGTGAGGGGGTAACCAGTAAGGTTTGGCTGCTAAAGACTAATAAACTGATGTAGTGATATACCCAATGTAAGTGAGGGTGTAACTAGAGTAAGGATTGGCTGCTGAGCACTAATAAACTGATATAGTGATATACCCAGAGTAAGTGAGGGGGTAACCTGTAAGGTTTGGCTGCTGAGCACTAATAAACTGATATAGTGATATACCCAGAGTAAGTGAGGGGGTAACCAGTAAGGTTTGGCTGCGTAGCATGCACTAATAAATTGATATAGTGATGTACCCAGAGTAAGTGTGGGGGTAACCAGTAAGGTTTGGTCGCTGAGTACTGATAAACTGATATGGTGATTTATGTAGTAAATTGAAAGCGCTATATGAATATCCCAGCGGCCAAACGTTACTGATTACTCACTTAATTAGTGTAAACTACAGACTTTTCTTCTAATAACAATAGACAAAAAGCTTTCATTTCATTTATTTAGTATAAGCTAGAAACGTTTTTCTATTGAATAACTATGTATAAACAACAATCTTCTATTTTTATAGAGCACGGAGAATTTTCATTTATCATATTGACTGACCTTTCTCTCGTAGTATATCCAGTTATCACGCTTCCTGTACGACCGTGGATGTTCTGCCCTGCTGGCATAATTAAGCTCGCAGTTTCTTGCCTCCATTTTCGTGTAGAAGTTCACCGACACACACCCACTTTTTAAGCTACACATTGCCAGACATTCGTCTTCTGGTAGATAGTCGTGCTCAGCGATCCTAAACCGGTTCTCATCCAACACCATATCTGTAAACAGCAAGGAAAGGGTGATAGTTATACTGGTGATTATTGGTGTCAGAATGATATAGACCGAATACATGGAAGGGGGAGTGAATGGTACCTAAAAAGCTGAGAGTCTCGCAAAATATTGGTTCAGTCTCGAAATTTCGGCATGTTTTACAACGAGTCTGAAAGTCTCGTTTCTTCCTTGCGTTATTTTTGTCTCAGAGTCTCGGAGCTTTTTGCCACAAGGCTTTGAAGAATTTTGAAGTCTTGGGGACTTCAATACTGCGTGTAATGTGGAATATGGAGCGTTACTTAACCCAACAGAGCTCAAGAGAGACTATATTAACACTTTTGGTATAATGCGGAATATGTACCGTTACTTCACCCAACAGAGCTCAAGAGAGACTATATTAACACTTTTGGTATAATGCGGAATATGTACCGTTACTTCACCCAACAG
>JANSTR010108319.1:0-12124 GCA_025434805.1 Antipathozoanthus remengesaui | reverse complement strand
TTTTTGTGCATTAATACCAATTTTTTGGCAAAACCTATTCAAAATTTTCCCGCGGGGGCATGCCCCCGGACCCCCCCCCCCCCCCCTAGCTTCGCTCGCGCCTACGGCGCTCGCGCAGCGGCACCTTGCGGCGTTGCTCCTTCGTTGCTCGCTCAACCAGCCACCCCCCCCTCTTTCGGAGCCACTGCGCGGGCCATTCCTACTTGCACATCACTGATCAGACATCAGTACTTACTAGTTCAAATTCACCAGAAACCACAAAAACACAGCCCACTGCATAGTTATACTTATCTGTCTTAGTCATTGCTTACGAAGAAAAACTCACGTTTAACTTTCGTTTTCTCGTGCAGTTCATCAACCCTTTCAACAAGATCTCGGCGGTTCAGTTTTCTGAGTGAGCTGCGAAGGAACGTAAGATTATCTTCTGCTAACTCTCCGCTCTCTTCTAATGCTATGAATAGCTCGTTTCTGTTCCTAGGATTGTCGTTGTCTTGTGGTAAGTTTGCCCACTTCCAGTCTAAAAGCTTGCTTTTCGAGAAATCCTTGAGTTTTTGGAATTCGTGCGAGCTGAGTTGATTGCGGATGTCGAATAAAAGCTCCCGAAACGGAGGAAGAGTTTTCTGTCTCTGCATTCGTACCTCCACTGCTCCAGATGACGTTAATGTTCTGAATAATTTTGCGATATTGTGTTCGTAGTAAATCTCACAATGTCGTTGGGAAAATCCCCAAATTAGTGAATCAGAAGTAGAAATAGAACAATAATATGTGATCCCAAATTGAACTTTATGGGACGTTTTGTGTTAGCTTACATGAAGTAATTGAAAACGAGTTACAACACTTCGTTGCTATGGCATGGTCGAGGATCTAAAAAGAGCAATTGATCGGTGATTTGTTGTGTTTTCTGTATTGTTTTGGAAGGAATCTGAACTTTTTCTAAACTGTAGAATATTCAATATGTTTTGACCGTATGAAATGTTCAGTGATCAAGAAGATTCTTGCACGAATTTGCCAAAGTTACGAGATCTCAATCCGTCGAAGAAATATCGTGACGCAGTTGAACGATGGGGGGAGCCAAGCAAACCGCGCAAACGAGTTGTGATTGTGACAACCATCAAAAGTGACGCTCGGGATGTAAAAATACGTGATGAACAGAGGGTTTCGGGTTTACATTCGGATGAAGACGAGGAACTGTCAAGCGACGTTTCAAAGTCAGTGTTTACCCGTGGCAATGCCAGTCACAGAGTCGGCAAGCAAGGTGAGTGATACTGATCGTCTGATGGCATGAACTTCATGAATACTTCAACTTCAGTTTTATTAAGTTTCAAATAACTTTCGCTAATACAGCAACTGCTCCGATGTTGGCGTAATTGAAAAACGGAAATGGTCTCGAATGGGTTCGAAATGGGGTAACCAGTCGTTGGTAGGGTACGAAATATCAAATGACCGGATACTAATTAATAACCCTATTGGGCCTGGGCTTTTTGAGTGTGCCTGGACCTGGGGCGGGGGAGGGGGGGCCAGTCCGCAGCCTTGGTTCACACTAGTGACAGAAGCAGAGACAGTAGCTACCAACTCCGTCTCCGTCCAAGTGAGAAGTGACACGACAGAAGCAGAGACGGAAGCCTCACTTTTGTGTTTAGAAAGACAACATTCAAAATTGCGGATGGCGCACATGAAGATTCACATTTGATTTTGTTTGTATTATACTCCTTCGCCTTCCACGAAGAAGACGAAAACTAGCACAGTTGAGACGATTATTAACAAGTGTTTTATCAACAGCACGTGGCTAATTTATAATCGCTAAATTTAGAACGTACCGTTGCTAAGCCCTAATTCCTTGGCCATGTTGCTCCAAGCCAGTCGCTTCTTATTTCTGTCCTTGAAATCACTACACAACTTATCATATAAAATGGGAAATTTTCTTACAGCTTCAGACAACTTTTCCTGAAACTCCACTGCCATGTTTGCAGGAAAGTTCTGCTGAGGGACTTGAAATGGGCATTTTCATTCACTCATCCTTTCATTTGCACTTACGCCTCCGTCAGTGCTGGTTCACACTTGAAAATTTGCGACAGAAGCTCAATGGAAGCTGAAGAGGCGACGGAAGAAAAAGGAACGAACTGTTCCTTCCGTCTCCGCTTCCATCAAGCTTGTGCTTCCGTCTCCGTTTTCATGGTTCACACTAGAATGTAAGGACTCTTCCACCTCCGCTTCCGTCTCCATCTCTGCTTCTGTCGCTAGTGTGAACCAAGCTTAAAGCTATTTAAGATATTATAACCACATTTGGCACATGAACACAGAATAATGTCATTGTGACATCATAAATACCCAAAATCAGGTTTACATAGGTTTGTTGATCTGATGCAGGGAAGTTTACATAATTATGTATATTTAAAAGGAAAATACATAATTAGACAGCCCAGTTGCAGTTTTAATATTTGTGTTTTGGAAGATGTGTATTTTGCTGAAAGTCCAAATTGGTGGGGGAGGGGTGGGCAGTGGGGGTAGGTGTAAATAAATAAAACCATATAATTTTTGTTGAACTCGAATAACAAGAGTTATTGATATTAGACATACCATAATAAAACACAGATGAAGTGATATCATCATTATGTCACTTCCATTTGATGTCACATGTCTGCCATCTTAGATTTGTATCCCTTCCCCTTCTAGCAAATCAATGTAACTTCTCCCCTCCCCAACTACCACCAAATATTTAATAATAATAATAATAATAATAATAATAATAATAATAAAAATAATAAAGGTTTATTTAGAAGTACATCCACTGGGTGGCTCTTCGCCTTCTAAACAGCTAACTACAATACATCAATTAAAACACTAAAAAAAACTATTTCATTAAGACACTACTTAATTACAATAAACTAACATAATAATGTTGATTGGGACATAACTAGCAGCATTTTTTATGTACTTTTTGTGTGATGTGAACTTGCATCTGTATCTCAATAGATGCATGCCTGTGCATGTATATCCACTGCATAGCACAACATAATAAAAAGCTGCGTGTTATCTTGACTTACAAATGGAGGAAAACTAAATATTAATATTGCAAGTGAGAAGAATCTAACTTTGGTTTACTAATAGACCTAGTAGAGAATGAAGTGGATTGAAATCTCTTTCTTTATTGCAGTGTCAATGTTCTAAAGTAATAATGGTCCATGCTGTAACTGTGTCAATCTATATCAAGTTCTGGAACTTTTTAGTTTTTTAACAAACATTTTATTGATCAATTTTTACATTTACAAGTGCAGGTGGAAAGAGTTTAGAAAGTGGTAACAAAGGTGTGCGAAGGATAATTAAAATCTACTTAAATTACAAGTGAAGCTATGGAGGTGCTGAGGATAGTTAAATTCAAATTAAATACATTACAAGTGTTGCCACAAAGATTAGAACTACATAGGAAAAAATACAGACAACTGCAGATACACTGGTGTTAAAGCTATTGTCAGTCCTATCGAGTTCCATCATAAGTTCTGGAACATGGTGATGGCATGCACTTGGGATACTGGAAGAGCACTTGAGAAGCTTGGAGAAGCACTAATTGCTAATTACCTCAATTGCCACTCAAACTCTTGTTCTCTCCCAACTTCACATATGCATCCATAGCCTGATAGTGAAATACAGGGTTTGCACATGCCTTGAAAGTCCTTGAAAGTCCTTGAAAGTCCTTGAATCTCAAAATAAAAATTCAAGGCCTTGAAAGTCCTTGAAAATTGCAGTCAGTGCTGGAAAGTCGTTGAAATTTGTAGATAATTTCATCCAACTTAGATTCTAGAGTGCCTTATATGAAAATATATGCTACTGACAGAAACGTAGCAACATGTAATAGTAATATAACAAATAAAAACGATTAACACCACTCCGAGCGTTGATCAAACAACATAGACTTTTAGCTGTCTGTTAACTCGGCACAATTGCAACTATGAGAAGCTGAACATCCTTTGATTTTGCAGTGTGTGGAGTCCTTGAAAAATGGAAAATATGTCCTTGAAAGTCCTTGAATTTTTAGTCCAAGAAAGCATACGAACCGTGTTGTGCCACAGAGTTTCACTGGTCACTTATGAACATAGTGACAACCCTGATGATTGTTCAAATTAATTAATTTGACTGTGTTGAATAACATTTGTGAAGGAGTGAACACACGATTGTGTGAAATATCGTCAAGTGAAGACGTGTTTAATAGGGCAGTGCCAATATATTAGGAAGCATTTGACAGCAGTGGCTACAACTATTAATTAAATTATATGCAGACACAACTGAAAAAAAGAACAAGCAAACATGACCTAAATTGGTACAACCCTCCATACACGAATGTGGGGAAGTCTTTCCTGAAGATACCATTAGTAGATGAATGTCTTCCAAAAGCATGAAGGTCCACAAAATCTTCAACAGAAACACTTTTGAGCTTTCTTATAGTTGAATGCCAAATGTGAAGATGATTAGAGGATGTTAATTACTTTTTTTGCCTGTATTGGAATTCTTATATCAAAATGGTGTAAGTTGTGTGTTGCTGAAAAATATTTTATAATTTGTAAACCGATAATGGCATTGAACAAGCAAAATGAATTGATCAGTAAATACTGACACAAAAACAAATTCCTACTGAAAAATGTGATGTGACAAAACGGTACTGTATGTATTCTTCATATATCACTCTCAGTCATGTACTTGTGTACAGATGAGTACAGGGTTTGCTCTGTATGAAACAGCACTGTAGTCATTAAACTAATAATGAAGAAACTTGGCTAAATAGGAAAGTGCCATCTCCCCTCCCTCCCAAGTTCAACTAGCATAGCCAATGGGTATGATGTTTGCGTTTAATTAGTTCCTTCCAAATTGTTCTTTAATGGTGATGTTTTGTTGGATATATAGGTTGTGGGTTGTAAGATTGTGACCAACTCCAAGGCACCGGGTGCACAATGTTTTGGTCTGGTTACCATGTCAACCAGCGAGGAAGCTGCCAAATGCATTTCTCACCTCCACAGAACAGAGCTCCATGGTAGAACGATAACTGTTGATAGGGTAAGTTTTCTCAATAAGGCTCAAAAGCAATCAAGTGTTTACTTTGTACCACTAGTGGTATATCAGTGATGTAGATTAAGTCCCTATTCTCAAATGACTTTCAATACCTCCCATACAGCCTCTTGTTACCATGTTTACAATTACAACACAGTAGTAAGGAGTTTTGTTATGCAATTATGCAAGAACAATTTACTGTTCTTTAGTGGATATATCTGTTGTCAATGCACAGGTCATTGTTATTTGCTATTTCAATATCTGACAAGAATTTGGCAGTAAGGCTGGTTTGAAGATGAAGCACTTGTAGAATTATCATGTACTTTATGGTGTCCATGCCCACTACTGTGTCACATCTTTTGCAGAAGTATTTATTAGCTGATATTATTGGACAGGATGATTACTTCATGATTCCAATTTCTGCTTTTGCCTTTCATCTAATTTGTGTAGCTGGATATTTAGCTACTGGCAGGGGAAGGAGTTGTAAGTTCACCTTTGTGTTTACACATGTTTGGGTGGACAACCACTCCTCATATTATTTAGCTTTGCCCTCTTTTTGTACGCAGGCAAAGGGTGACCGCATACCACATACCCAGACACCTGCTTCAAAAAGGCAGTCCAGTAGGTTAACAGAAAAGAAGCAAGCAGAAAAGAAACAAGGTATAAATCATTGCAAGCTTACTACATTTCAGTGTGTGTGATTGTATTACATGGCATCAGGAATGATACAATAAACCCTTGTCACATTTTGGAAAGAACAAGTTAAGTTGATTAATATTGAAGATGTTGAAATGTGTGACACTGGTGAAGTTTTAACAAGAAACACTCCAGAACTTAAAAGAAATCAGTGAGAATTTGCCTAATTCCATACATTCTCTGTCAAATTTTCTGTTTTAAAACTTTACCAACTGCATCAGCCAACATTACTAAATCTTCAAAACCTTGACATACTCTTTCCATTTGTGGCATGTACAGACTGGTAACATTGCATTTTCAAAAGCATGATAAAGGTCTGTTGCAGTTGGCTTTGCATTCTATTATTTGCATTGTGCATGACCATTTATCCTGGTCAAGGATGCCAAAGTTGTGAGCCACTGAAGTTCCTTGTGCTCAACAAACCACTTGCCATTTCTAATTCTACTAAAAATTTATTGTAATTCACTTGGTCTCCATTTCAAGCAGCTGAAAAAGCCAAAGCAGATGATAAGAAACAGCCAGATAAGAAGCCAGGAGAGAAGGCGACAGTGACAAGAACTTCATCAAAAGCCTCTTCATCTAGTAAGACTAGCCCTAGGCCCAAATCCACAGGTAGGTACCTCCTGTTCTTGCATCACTTCGATATTATTACTGCTGTAGTGAGAAAAAGCTACTGACCCCTTACAATTGCATAAGGTTTATACCCAACTACTTCACAGGCCATTAAGTTTACCATCAACTGGGTTTTATATCCAACTAGATTTTTGCAGATGTGGAATTTACAATAACTATAAGGTCACTTGTCAGTCAAGTGCTAACTATGTCATGACACCAGGCCTGGCATTGAATGCTTACAAGTCTTTCATTTGATTGTCAATACACCAACCTATATATGTAATCTTGTAACTAAAATGTAAATCTGCTAGTTCCAATGCACATCATAAGAATAAACTGTATGCCCTGCTCATGAACCTCTCAATTCCCCAAATTTCCAGAAAATTCAACCTGTTTAAGAAGTATTAAAAAACGACCAGATTGCTCAGGTAAATAGTTTGCAGAAGCTGTAAAAAAATTACCAACCTTCAAGATGATTTTTCCCATTCTGTGGGACACTTCCATATAATTTTCCAGGTGAAAACAAATTAACATGCTACTGTGTGTCTGTCTTTTATACACATAGTAAGCTGTATGCCATTCTTGGTGTGTGACAACTAGTTGTCTGCAGTTCGTTTCTTGTCTCTCCTTGGTTTCAGCTGACAACAAGACTAATCTGCCTCTCTTGCTGGCATGTTCTTTGTGCCAATAGTGAACTTGGTCTTTTTCAACCAGTGTGTTTGTCTTTCTGCATAGGAAGTGCAGATTTTACTGTTTCTTCTGTTTTTGATACTCTTTGGTATGAAGCGTTTATACCTTGGGATGGCATGTCGTTAATCTTGATGAAACACGAAGAACAAGTCTTGCTTATGACATAAAAGAAGGAAGAATGTATGTTCAATAAGCTGTTGCCCCTAAGAGCAATTTTACACAATTGTCATGGGCAGTTGCCTTCAAATACAGCACAAGAGAAAAGAAGTAGTGAATCCCAGCGAAGATCCTCAGCTCAAGATGATGAAATATATCATATCTATAAGAATCTCTCCTAGCTCATCCATCTTCGTTAGCTAGGTCATCTCTTCTAGCTCTTCCTCTCATGTTATGATTGTTGGCATTGACTTATCAAGATTTCCCACTGTTTATTTGTTGAGAATTTTAGTGGTGAATAAAACAGGTTTAACGTATGCTAAATAGGGGTACTGTATCCATCTGTACGACTTCTAGGGAGAGGTAATGTACTCATGAAGTTTTGAAGTGCTCATGTAACACAAAGCATAACCATCAACTGGGTTTCAATTTAATACAAAGCACCACAGTAAGAACAATTTCAAACCCGAGAAATTTATCAGCATTTAGGAGCCCCTCAACATTTTAGGCTGTCGGTAGAAGCTCAGAATCCGTGCTAAATATTATCTGCTTTATAACTAACAACAATACTTAGGGAGCACGTCAAGCAGCAAGAAAGACGATTCGTCAAACCGAGTCGTAGTGATGGACAAGGATAAAGGCGAACCAGTGATCCATGTTACTACCAAAGGCAGCGAGGAGAAGGGAGATAAAGACAAAGAAAAAGACAAGGACAAGAAAGCCTCCAGTGATAGGTCCTCTTCCAAAGGTCGCAGGAGCAGGAGTCACAGCCGTGGAAGGAAGTCACCCAAGATCAAGAGTTTGGAAGAAATACGACGTGATCGCCAAGAACGTGCAAGGCAAGAAAAAGCAGTTGCAATGCGTGATCAGCGTGAACGCGAAAGGCAAGACCGTCTGCGTAGAGAGCGTGAGCGCATTGAACGTGAACGGGCCATCGAACGTGCCCGTGAGAGGGAGCGTGAGCGGGAACGTGAACGCCGCCGAATTCAAATTATCCGTGAACGTGAAATGCGTGAACGGCAAGAACGTGAACGCGCTAGAGTCCTGCGTGAAAGAGAACTGGAACGGCAGCGTGAAATAGAACGGGAGCGTCAACGTGAACGCGAGAGATTGTTGCGTGAACGCCGTGAACGAGAAGAACGAGATCGCCGTGATCGAGAGAGACTTGAACGAGAACGTATTGAGCGTGATCGCTTGCAACGTATCGAGCGTGAACGTTTAGAGCGCTTAGAACGTGAAAAAGTTGAACGCGAGAGGATGGCACGCCTGGAGCGCGAACGCCTAGACCGTGAAAGACTTGAACGTGAAAGACGAGGTGTTAAAAGACCCGGTGGGTCGTATGAACGCTCCAACTCTTCTGATACTGCCGGCTTCTGGCAGGATGCCAAACGTATGGCCTTGAGTGCTGACCACGCTAAACCACGGAATTTCTTTGGTGGAATGTCTGATCGTAACGGTCAGCAACAACCTCCCAATACCGACAGGCGACATTCTGACCGCCCAGATGCCCGTGCACGCGACGAGCGCAGGGACTCCAGAGGGCATCGTGATGACCTCCGGCCAAGCAGAGGAGCTGGGGATAGAAACCAAAGTGCTAATCGAGCTGAGGACTGGGACAGACGTGGTGGCGACCGCGGTAAGAAGGAAGAAAGGCGCAGTTCTACCGACCGCCGTGACAAGCACGACATTTCACGCGATAGACATTCACGCGATTCTTGGCCAAATGCCGTTGGTGCTGTTGGTGGACTGGGGCCCATTGACCCCCAAAAAAGTCTCTCGATACTTCTAGAACGTGCGGGAGTGAGTGGAATTCTTGGTTCTACAGCAACTGCTGCAGCTTCAAGCAGCAGTTTAAGAGCAGATATCAGTAAACAAGCAGGACTAGTCAGACGTGATGAAGGACTGAGCACCTGGCGTCCCCCTGACCCGCGTGATAGTAGACCACCTATGGCAGCAGTTGGTCTTGCACCTTCTGGTATTCATCAACCAATGGCCGACATACGTGCCTCAGGTCACCTGGAGTCGAGATATGGCAATGTTGGCTTGGATCCTCGCGGTGGTATTACCAGCAGTGAGCCATCCAAGGTCCCATGGCGTGACTCCCGCGGAGGGGAGTTGACGTCACGCGAGAGAGAGATGCTAGCAGTGAGGGAGAGGGCACGGGAGAGAGACCGCGGATCTGACCCAAAGGCAAACCAAGCACGCAGCATGCCTCACTATGACTCACGTGATCGCCCCCCAGTGTCACGTGACTCTGCCCCACCAAGAAGCGGATGGGGTGGCTCTGGCATTACGTCACGTCTTCCTACTAACCCCTTGAGTTTGCCAGCCACTGCACGTGGCCCTGCAGATGATAGGTCACGTGGCGCACTGCCCATGTCGCGTGACAGCAGTGGGCCTGGTGCATGGGGTCCTCCGCAAGCTGGGGGCTATGGTGGCACGGGTGTTCCTGGACCTGACAGAAGAGGCCCTGCTGTTGACAGATATGACCCGTATAAAGCGGCCCAGCAACGAGGCGGACTGGTTCGTCGGTACTGAATGGAGTTGATTAGAGAAAAGGGACAAGAACATTGAGCAATCGTGTTGAACTTGGCCAGCTTTGCTGACTGACTTTGGTTGAACAGTAACCATCACCAACCCTTAACCACCTCATGTGGTAGATTATAATGACTTGGCTTAGTGGCAGGTTTCGCGTCTTGCCTGCTTCCCTTTATGTTATTTCATAGAACATGCAGAATTTATGGAGAATTTTCAATTTCTATCTAAGATCAAGAGTTCGAGTAATTGGAGAACTTTCAAGATTTTAATCGTTTTCATTTAAGTCGGTGTTGTACCGCGTTTGTTTCATTTTATGTTATAACCAATGCAGCATTAGTAAATATAACTGCCAAGATGTACCAAAACCGTAACACATATTATCTTACAGGTAACTATTCAGAACTTGCTGTTACACTGTTTTGCAGTTGTTTTGTTTGTGTGTGGTTTAGAGCAAAAGTATAGCATTTTTAAGGCGCGCATTTAGTGGGATTTACGAAGATACAGTATGCATAAAATCGTCGGTTGCTGCTGTGTAGATTACTAGTGCTTCATGAAATAAAGTGAAAATGCAGTTAAAGATGACTAAAAATTCAGCCTGCAGTCAGATTCTCCTGTTTCCATCTGACAAGATTTGGTTCTTGAACAAACGCCTGTTGTTTCATGAAAAGTGATTACTTATGCATATGAGAATTTTGTGTGCATCACTTAACATCTCGAAAGCACAGGTCATCGTATTCAACACCACATTCATAAGCATAACAACTACAAGGATGTTAAGGAGTGAATAGGCATCGGTGGAGGTACTTAAGATGCACAGGTAGAGATCAACAACACAACAAATCATGTTTGAAAGTTCTCTGCCCCTAGTGGCTGGCCTCATAACTGCAATGTGACGCCGATGTTAACTAACCATTTGCTATCATAAAACGTTTCCTTCAAGAGATGGAAAGTTGTAAATCTTTCTGCACACATACTTGTTATATGTAAATCAAAGGATTGGGTAAGTTGGTTGTTGGTGAGTAATGGGATGCATAAAAAATACGTTTTTAAGCGAATTGTAGTTGGCTAAGAAACAGGTTTTGACTCTTCATTTGTGATAATTGTTCGTGTTATTAATAAAGTTGTTATGAGTTTTGGGAATAAACGTGATGTTAAATATACTGCCTTTGGGGATAGGGGTAAAATTGTTGTTTTACTTTAAGTAAGGGAACCGAGGTGTTTTTCTTTTAAGAAAGGTTTCTGGTGTATTTCACTTTGTAGTTTTCAGTTCGGGTTTGTCCTTGCCGAATAGGGTAATTTGCTTATTGGCTACCAGGATATATATGTTAATCATAACGAAATTCCATTAAAGGTTTCAATTGTTATGTGAATTTACCCTACACTGCCGTTTTTAACTGCTTTTTATGAAACTGAGTGACACTGTTCACATGGAGTGAACGGTAGCCGAAGTTCAGACTCTACTAATGTTAGTACTAAGGTTACTTTGACTAATAAAACAGTAGAATTGCACTTATGAGTTAGCGCACCTCTCTTCCACTAACAATTATAAGCCCCTTTTGCCCGTCGACCATCTTTTACAGGCATCTAATACCCATTGCACCCATTACAAGTATCTCCTAATGCCCTTGGCCGTCTTTTTCACACTCGGGCCCCTTTTACAGGTATTGCATAGCACCCCCAACAACCTTTACAGGAATCTCATAGCAAGTTGTTCATATTTGAAGCTTGTACTGATGACTGAAATATATTCAAGTTAATGAAGGATAGTTAGGTGATGTCTGGTGATGAAAACCGTTATTTTTCTGTGTATAATTCGAAGAATTTTTGTTTGATTTTAAAACCGTTTTATGTTCCGTTTAGAATCCACCGGTTATAAGGCAGTAGAGCTACTGGGGAACCTAGTCTGAAATAAAATAATCCCAGCGTTTATCGAGTGGGATTCTATGGGATTGGAATGCCATGTGTTTGTTTCTTCTTAATATTCTGATTCTTGTGTATTTTTATTAACAATCTTAGTTTGCAGCTGCTGGCGTGACTTCACACGGCAAATCAGGTACTGTTTAACACTGCGTATAGTTCGTTCATGATCATTTGTTCATGTTCACGAGCAGTAGCTTGAAATTGGCGCTCCGGTTGCTTTTTATAAGGACGAGGAGGAGAAAGAGCGCCTGCACTATAGGCCTGTGTTTTTCGATGCCCACCTCGTTCAAATTGACAGATAATTGATTGACAAGTGTTAAAAACTTAAAATCGAAACGCTGCTATTTGGCCACGGGCAAATTTATCACAGAAAGTTTGACGACCAGCACACAATGCGGACGTTACCAGTTTTTGTAGAATTTGCTCCAGTGCTTTGAAACACAGTTCGTCCATTAATTAATTTCAAAAG
>JANSTR010108097.1:0-12128 GCA_025434805.1 Antipathozoanthus remengesaui | reverse complement strand
ACCCTCTCAAAGGGAGCTAAAAGCGTCTGTAGCAAAACCAACTTTGAAATATTTTCGTTTCTTGAAAATGCCCCCCCCCTAAATTTTGTGTCTGGCTACGGCCCTGATTAATAGAAAAAGTAGTAACACATAGTGAAAAGACAAAATACGAAGCATACGATTAAATTCTAAAATAAGAGGGAGAAATGCAAAGTGATTCTTCAACGAGTACCATATGTGAAACTTCCAGACCGAGATGAAGCAAGATGTTCCCTCCATGATTTCTTGCACTAGAATATTCAAAGCAGCGGTTTCAGCTTTTTGAACACGGCAGAGAAATACCTAGAACTTTGCATGTAGAACACATGAGTTGAATAGAGCTGGAGGTTCACAGGTCACATATCTTTGCAAGTTAAACCAACACGTTGCATGGTGGCTGAATTCCACCCTGAGAAAAGTGATTCTAAACTCTTTCATAAAGCTGTAATCAAAACTGAATTAAATTAAAACACATTTTCTGCATCTTTTTTGCAAAAGGTGCAACTTTTATTTTTGGTTAGACCATGAGCAAACCTTACTCCAAAACTCTTCAGTTCATTTAGTTACAATCAAGACTGAAATAGAAAGAAAAATATTTTCATGCATCTCTTTTACAATTAAACCAATTTTCTTTAAACCGAAACTGTTTGCTGCCAGATATATATACAACCACAACTGCAAATGTTTCAAAACTAAACCGCAATGTTCCAGCCTGTTAAACGCTGTACGGAGCAATACTCTATTTCTAAAAAATATAATTTGGGTCCAAGGTTGGCAGACAATGTGTTCCTAGCTTGGCAAGTGGTCGGCTGTTGCAACTTGGAACGCCTGACTGAGTTCATCATATGTCACGTGATCCCAGAACACGCAAATTCAGAACTTTCTATCATCGTTTATCGGGTGATCCCAACAGGTCAAGTGTCTCTCGTGATGCAATACTTTTCCGCAATGCTTTCTCAGCTCAGGTTCTAAATACAAGCCCAACACTCCCCCGGTGAGGTTGCTCAATGCAAAGATACCCATTATGAAAGAGCGGCGAAATTCTTTCGAGCGAATCCTGGCTGCAACTGATCCCACGCTGTTTACAAAGAATGCCCCCGTTAGAAAACCGCTGACAACCTGTGCTACGGCCACGAACCAAATATTTGAAATGAAACGGTATATAGTGACAGTGACAAACACAGGAATAGAAGTGCAACCTGTAAAACACTAAAGATCCATATGTGTTTGGTATTAACTGTCAAAGTGTCATATCAGGTTTAATAAGTAGTGGAACGATCCCATACGTCTTGCCAATAAAATCACCAAAAGAATCTGTCAAGATGTATATTTCGTAATGGTCACGTGGTGCAAATGACGAACTCGGGAACGCAAGGGTTGTGACTACGGACTGATACAATAGGTACTTGCTAGAAATCCCTATGAAAACCCAGTACAATTGGGGTAAAATCTCCCACACAGCTACAAGATGCTCTTTAATGCTGAGTCGGGAGTCGAGATCTTCGTTTTCGGCGAGGGACTTGTCCAAGCGTTGATAAGGCACATGCTCACGAGTGGTTGCCATGGAGTTGGGTTTCCCTGGATGTTTGTGTTCCATCGTAGCGTAAGTGACTAGTAGCACCGGTGGAACAATCAGTGTCACCAGGAGAGTGGTCCTACTTGATACATGGCCCCACACCGTCATAGCTAGATGAAAGAGACAAGTTTCAGTTATTACAAAAAGCTTGCATTAAATATTTTGCAATATTTTAAAGAGCCATATTGTAAAGCCAGTGGATCAATAGGCAGAGTGAGAAATGACAGGAAGAGTTATCGCGATAACTCGGCATGGCCCCACACCACATTCAATTGAAGGGAAACGAAGAAATCCGAATGTACTTGAGCGAAAAATATTTCTTGACACAAATATCCTGCAAATTGCAAGCTCGATTAACTTGCACAGAAGATGACCGACAACAATGTAACAAGTGTATCAACAGATAAACAGCGGTGTTGTAAATCATAAAAGGACATGAAGCTAGGAAGTCGCGTGGCAAAAACTACTAGTCGCTCGTTAAAGCCAACAATTCCAAACAATCAGATCCGGCTTTCATAGAGGCAAGCTAGTACCTTTTAAGGTACTAAAGCTTACAAGCTTTTTACCCTTTCAGTCTCATATAGATTCTCCTAAAATATGTTTTCGATTATGAGAATAAAGCAATCGATCATACAGAAAAATATCAAGGAAAAGAAGTTAAGGAGACAGTTTAGTATGTCTTAGCAACACATTGAATGTTGTGTTTGGGGCTGAAACAGTAAACGGAGTTACACATCAAGGTGGTTTATTGTTTATTACGAAACTGATACTGCCGGTATATTTTTGTTAATTATTTTTCCTTTCCTGTCGATTTCAGTAAAAAATAAGAGATGCGTCAAATGAATGCACGCATATTGTTTTCAGTGTTTATAAAACTGATAAGGCGTGAAATTTGCAAAGCATTCTAAAAGTCAGAAATTCCAATACCAGTTAGAATTGAAATAATAAATGTTCTGAAAGTGCATATCACAAACCGATAGTAAGTCACTGAAGCTCATAGAACGTGGTCAATGAAAAAATCTGAGCCTGAGACAGGGTCCACACTATATTACGATTTTTAAGCGTCTCCGGTATTCATGTAGTTGAATACGCATCGATCGCTCCGCGTCCACACTACCGTGTTCGACCGTCCATACTAAAACGCTCTCATTCGAGCAGATATTCCTTCAACACATAGCAGAAAATATATAATTAGCTTTATCAAAGGACTGCGATACATCCTAAAGTTTTCCTTCCATTCTTTTGGGATCACAACTCGGTTCTGAAACAAAAAATGTCCAGGACTATACGCACTATTTCAACGTGGCAGAATCCAAAATCTTCTACGTTTTCGATACCGCGTTTTCTATCTAATTTTAGATATCGAAGGTCTAAATGGAACTTCAACAAGAGATCTTTCTTCTGTGACAAATCAACAAAAGTTTGAATTATGCAATGTTTAGCTCGAAACTAAGCGACTAAGTTGGCCAGTAGCTGATTGAATCATTGCATGCTTTCTTCCGTCATGTTTGCTGGCGCCAAATAATTTAATGCGATTGACATCATCGTTTTCAAAACATTCGTTTGTTTGTTGACTGTACACAATAGAACGATAAGTATCCATTCTCATTCGACTCGATGCGGAGTTTTCAATGAAAACGATCATAGTTTTTGAACGCTTTAATAGTGTATAGGACGGTGAGGCCAAAACGCTATAGAAATGTTTCCGTTTTCAAACGAAAAAGGCATTAGTGCGGGCGGATACCTGTGCGCGGGAGCTGAGGTGCCAACGATGCGCTCTGGTACACATTATGAGATAATTTTAAAGTAAACACAAAAGATTCCGAGGGTTGCTGTCACACAAGTGCTTAAACAAAACTAAAACAACATTAATAAAGAACCGTGCTTTAAGGGTTTGGTTGGTTTTACACTGAAGGCCAAAGTTTTTGCTATGTAAGAACCCTCATTTTTTAAGACAACTTGTAGCACGGTTCAGGTACCGTGTGACTGCAGCGCATCAAAGTGTGCAACGTAATGGAACAAGCGTGTAATTCCATTCAGTCTCTGACGATGATTTTGAAATAAAATCGAAATATTGGCATCTATTCGAACAAGTTGCTTTTAACTTAAATATTAAGTTTAATAAAATGGTATTCGGAGTTGTTTTCATACTATAAAATGTTTCTTGTTTCACAATTTGCCAGAAGCGGTCAAATACGGAAATCAATCTCTGCCACAGATATATGTCAATCGGGATTATCATTTTTCCTCTGCCGAGAGGTTTCAGTTATTATAATATTCGCAAAATGAATCCGTACAACAGAAATACAATATAGGTAATTGGTGCAAAGTTCACGATAGGGTAAAGGGCTACCGTATTTGCTTGAATTAGCGTCACCCCAGAATAAGCGAAGTGGAAAAGTTAACAAGCGCTGCCCCCTTGATTAAACGCCGCAGCGGAGAAACGAAAAATTAAATAAGCGCCTTTTCCTCGTATCCAAATTATTTTCTATATAAACAAGTTACCTACCAGGTGCTGACAACAGAGATGGAAGCTACAGCAAACAGGAGTTTCATCATCTTTCCAGTCTGCGAGATAAATCATTTTGCAGTATAAGCACCGAGCTGTGCACCGATGGTGTTTGTTGAAGATATCGAATAAAATATCGTTATATTCCGATAATTATTCTATGTTATACTTTGTCGGAGAAGCAGTGGTCGAACGGTTAGCGTGTCCGACTCGTAACTTTAAGCACTCTACTTGCTAGAGGCTACTTAGCTATATGTAGAAGGAGCACAAGCTTCTACGTGTAGCACCGATGTGTAGAGCTCTATCCCGAGGATGGAGGGATGGGGTACTGGCGCCTGAATTAGGGGTGTACGGCCAAATCCTTCACTCAAACCCTACCCTACACCTTATTTCTGATAAAATAGCAAAATCGATACCATATAAGAAGCAGCCGTTTTTAGGGACGCAAAACTCTCTTCAAAACGATGCCCTTTCCAAACTAAAGAGCAAAAATGCTGATACCCTATTTCAGACCAAATCGGCCAGAAAACCATACCCTAAAGGGTCGCACATACCCGTATAGCCAATTTTGGAGATCACCGCTCCCCCCCTCCCCCGGGGGCTCTATTCTGCAGTGGATTAGTATCCTGTCCAGGGGAGGGAGACCTTTACTTCCGTCCGCTCAACACTATACACAAACACGGGGATATATTCACTGGCCTCACAAGTTATTTGACTTGGGAATGCATCCAAAATCTAATGATACTTTGTTGTGGGTGGTTTACATATAGTTGTTACTACAACTGACATGCACAGAAAATATATCAACCAACTGTTCAAGTCCATGTGGATAGGTTTGAAACTATGTAAAACAGTAAGAAGACCAAGATACGTATGATTTGTTACATCGTGTTACTCTGAATATTTCTAAACGAATTCAGTCTGCGAGTTAGGCGGGAAAACTCGTCGGAAATCGGCTTTGGACAAAGAAAACGCCAAAGTGAATGAAACATCCCTCGAGTATGAAAATTCATTGATTACAAGATTTCATATTTTTGCACTTACAAAAGTCGCGCGGTTAACTGAAGGGCTAATCTGTACGCATACAGGTGTGTTTGCAAGGCAGAACGAAGGTATGAAACGCGAAAACAATAAATGTTCTGTTTGTCTATCAAACAGTAATCGTGATCCCAATTGGAGTAGAATAAGATTTACTCACACAATCCCAAGGACACTGTTCTGTCGATCAGAGTCTTCCAGCGAAGTTTTACGCTCCTGGGCCAAGTTGCTGCACGAATGAGCTGTTGAATACACTACAGCGGTGCACAACAAACCCTTTTTATAAGGCTTTTTTTAATTATCAATTTCTATAGATGCATTCCAAAGGTCAGTTTCTACGAACAAAGGATCGTTCAAATTTTCACTGTTGGTGTGTTACATCTTTCCTCATACATGAGAGTTTTCAAAACAAAGGAAACGATATTATGATAAATAATAATTGAAAACAAAACCTATAAGTATTCCTGATATCGTTCAGGAAGCGAGGGAAAGCGGGTAAATTTTTTTGTGGATTAATCATGACACAGAGAACATTACGGAACTGTAGCTGTGATTTATGATGGAAAGAACAGTTTAGTCCATCATGCACATGCACGATTTATTTCTGTTGGAGTCACTTCACGCTTCTGTAGAAATGACTGTTTCGCACCGCAAACTTTTCTATTCTTCATTAATATACATCAATAACTTAGCAACCGATCAAAATTTTAAGACTTGCATCTATTTAATTGCAACTGACAATAGGTATTTTTTTTAAGATTGTAGCACATATACATTTGAACGTATGACTGGTGTTGTAAATGAGGAATTAATGTATGTCCAGAACATTGATCTTATATCATCAACAGCTGGGTTTGGCTCATGTACATGAACTGCAATACCCAATGAAATGCTGATCACGTGATTGAACACTAGTCATGAAATCGAAACTGCAACGGAGCTACTCAATAGCTAGCAATTCTCAAAGTTTTTCGGCAAAAGATGCTCACATATGCCAATGCACAAAATGTGACTGATGTGTGACGTAGGGATGCTAATATTTTTTGCACTCTTTTTTGTTTTAATTTTCATACCAGGGAATACTCAACAAAAACAATCAGCTTCCACACATTTCGCCTGTTGTTAAAAGTCTCGTATACGCGGGAAATAGAGTTTTTCCAGGGATGCCAAGTTTCGCACCAGTTTGTCTCTGTTTAAATTTTCATAACAAGAAATGCACAATAAAAGACAATCAGCTTCTATTGATTTGTCTTTTTCAGTTAAAACTTCCATGTATGAGCAGAATATGTAACACACTAACAGTGAAAGTTTGAACGAATCTTTGTTCATAGAAAACCTTTGAATTGACTGCAACATCAATAGAAACTGGTAATTAAAAAGGCCTTATAAAAAGGGTTTGTTATGCACCGCTACTGTGTTCAGCAGCTCATTCGTCAAGATTCGTGCACCAACTTTATGCAGTGAAGATGATGAAACTCTTGCTAATTGCTGTAGCTTCCCTCTCGGTTGTCAGCGCCTGGTAGGTAACTTGTTTATATAGAAAATAATCTGGGTACGAGGAAAATCAGTCTAAACCGAAGGAGAAATAAGGAACAAATCTACTAAACCTTGTAAAGTAGGAATAGCGAATCACTTGCAAGCTCTAAAATAATTTGATTGAAAGAGGCATTTGTAGCAAACTTGCTGTTTTAACTCTCTCTCACTTTGACTTTTAACTAAACTCTATTTCTTGTGCGTTGATATCTTATTTTTCTTGAGTTATATAGATGATTCATTGCACTTGTTCTGATTATGTGATTGGAGAGCTGTCTTTGAATCTATTGAACCTGTGTTTTCCTTTTTCATTGGATGCTAGAGAGTTATGTTAACTCTTCGGATATCTGGATATCGTGAACTTCACGCCAATCTTCTGTTGTTGTATTGATGCATTTTGCAAATATATATGTATGGAAATAATAAACCTTATTTGAAAAACATAGTAGACGAACACTACCTGATAATCCCGATTGGCATATATCTGGTAAGGATTCGAGTATTTGGTCGCTTACGGCAAATTGTAAAACAAGACAAATATTTTTACTTCACATTTTGTTGTTTTGCAATGTAGCAGCTTTGAGAACTATTCCCTGTTTGAATTAGCAAATACTTTGAATCTTCCATCGAGATATTTTCACGCATAACTCTAGTGAAGTCAAGAATTCGATTTGGACAATTAAATAATATTAAACACTTAATGAATGGAATATGCATATTTTTAACCGAATCCTAACTTCGTTGAAAATAGACAAGCTAGTGTTCTGTGAACAATAAAATCTTTTCAAGTACAAACTTCTTTTTTAATGTTTATAGACAGAGATCTTGTCATGCCAGCTCTTGACCGCTAATTATTTTCTCGTTCTATTTTAATCGCCGTCCCCTACAGCTGGGTGGGTGTACCTGGTGGACTGAAGCAGGTTGATGGAGGACTCACGCCATCTGTGTGGGGTGTTAACCGCTATGATAACATCTATCGGTTGAACGAAGATGGCCACACGTGGACTCACATTAAAGGAAAACTGAAGCACGTATCATCCGGTCAGGGAGGGGTCTGGGGCGTGAATGCTGCCGACAATATCTATTATCGTCACGAAACAATCCGTAAGTGGGCACAGCAAAAGAATCTCTGCGGTGTTTTCCGGGAAGTTGGGGAAAATTGAAACATTATATCACTAATTATAATCATTCGGATATGATCAGACAAAATAGGGAAAAACTCTGAGATCGCGGAGCAGGAGAGGGGGGGAGCCGGGGGGGGGGGGCACGTGCACCCCCTCCTTCAATAATTTTGCCGCATGTGCCCTTAAAATGTCCATATTAAATTTAGGAGAAAAAAGTGTCGAAAAAAACTCGTTGTTTTGTTTGTGGTTACCAATTATCAATTTTAAACGCATTTCCAGCGATTCTGGAAGCTCAGATCTTCAATATTTTCCAAAGGAGCATACCCCCGGACCTCCTTAGGAAACTCGCGCCTCCGGCACTCGTGGTGGTGCCCACCCAATCTAAAAAGTGCTCCGCGGTCCCTGAAACTGCATGACCAGAGAAATCTGCTGTCCTTTATCGGACGACAATAGAGTACAATAGAATGTGTTTTTCTTTCATTTTCAGTTTGGAAACTTCTTGAGATCCTTTTTGAGCTTGGCTTTTTGATGATGAACACTGACTGATGAAGCTGGTGGATAGAGATTTATCCCATGCCTTCAAAATACAGCCAATCAGAGGCCTTGAAAGCCGTTGCATATTCTGCGGTATTCAATGGGTAGCTTTCTACATGGCTTTCCCGCCATTACTTGCGAGCGACTACCGAAATGGCGCCAAAATTGTGTGCGTACGTTTCCGAAATGGCGCCAAAGTTAAGTTGTTAATCAACGTCGTGAGAGTTTCTTGCATAAAATAAAAATTGTTTCGGAGACATGGGAAGTGAACAAAATAACTGATGAATAACTGCCCTGCAGTTTCTTAAGGCATGGGATAAATTATATAAGTAAATGGTTTTTCAAAAAAACCATAGACTGCGTCGGCGGGTAGATAAAACGTAAAACAAAATCAACCGAGGGTTGACGAAAACAATTTTCCGCGCCGTAAAGTTGGGAGAAAGCTGACGTTTCGAGCGCAAGCCCTTCGTCGGAGCATTAACCATCAGATGCTCCGACGAAGGGCTTGCGGTTGAAACGTCAGCTTTCCTCCAACTTTACGGGGCGGAAATTGTTTTCGTCAAACCTCGGTCGATTTTATTATATGGGATATATTAGTTATGCAATAATTTCTCATGGGATACCGTGGAAATGCCACTTGTCACTTGTATCAGTTCCTTCGTATACACACTCGACCAAAGGCTCGTGTGTATACGGAAAATACAAGTGACGCGTGGCATATTCCATGGTATCCCACTCGAAACCACTGCATAACTACTATGTATTTCTCTCCATGTACCACTGGCGATAATATGGAGTCAGTTAAATATCCTTTCTTCAGTTTCTTGTATATTTACACGTATCTCGATTAATCAGTTTGAAACTATTGTACACCATGCAGTTACTGTGGCGTTCTTCTAAATTCTATAGAGTATAAAACTGATTGCTATTTTACGAAGAATTTTGCATTTTATTTGCAGTAGCATGCTGGTATCATAGTTTGCACTACAAAATTATTTTAGTTATTTTTATCTAGATTTGCTTGATTTCTTGATGCCATGGTGTTTTATCTACTTTAAAAAACCCTATTTTAATACCAGCTTATGATACTGCTTATTGCAATTTTAAAATAACCTATTTTGGAAAATATAGAAAGGCATAATTTTGACTAGGAGTAAAGATAGTTAATTCATTTGGCACCTAAATCGGCGATCAGTTTTGCTGTTTTCGGATAGTATTAATAACTGGATAATTTTGCAATAATGATTGGTCAGTATGTGAAGCAAAATACTCTTGTGTCGACGTTGTTCCTGTTGATTATTCTTGTTGTTAAAATTCTTCAACAGATGGCGGCAATGGCTACATCTGGCAACACATCCCTGGCAAGCTGAAACAAATTGATTCTGGACCAGCTGGAATTGTTTATGGAGTAAATGCACATGATAATATTTACTGCCGAGCAGGAATCAACACGAATGCTGGGAACTACATCGGAGCTCACTGGATCCATGTTCCTGGCAAGCTGAAGTACATTTCCTGTGGACAGAGTCTTTGTTGGGGAGTAAACAAAAATGATGATATCTTTGTGCGCACTGGAGTCACGCCATGCAGATGCCAAGGTTTGTTTATTCCTCTCCATTTTTTCCCCGTTTACCGTCGTATTACCAACCAAAATTCTAGAATTTGCAAAATCCATTGTAATTACGGCAAATGTACGAGAGAGAAACTGAAACCGGCTTTAATGCAAACGTTTAGTGGCAGTTGATCTTTCATTGTCGGTCGCACTTTAATACAATAATTTCCGGACAAAAGATGCTCCTAACTTCAGTATTACAAAGATGATAGATAATGATTCTATAGAAAGATTTTCGTCTGCTTGTTAAAGCGATATTTGCAGAGAACAAGCCGGGGTTTTCTCGCTGTATGTTTCGACTCTATTTAATTTGAGATCCACAACGACTGCAAACAAAGAAAAAGTACGATGGCCTTTGTTACTACTCTGCTTCTTGCGTTCGTACGATGATGGATGCATGCACGTGTTTGATTATTTCACGATGATATTAATTAAGAATGTTTCAATTTAACTCGCTGTTGCAGGTACTGATTAGCAGCGACCGAAAACAGTACTTAAATATGTAACTCTTCATATATGCATTGTGCTCTTCAACTTCTTCATTTAGGAACTTTACCAAACTACAGACTATTGCAAGTGTCTGATGCTTTTGTGTTTCGTCCGTGTACGTAATTGAGTTTGCTATCCGGTCAGTTCGTTTATCTCCAGTTTCCCCACAACTTCTGAAAATCAAGAGTCCTTAGGTCGCCCACTCTCCCTAGTACGAGATCACTTTCAAAATTATTTTGAGGGGTCCCTATTAAACCAACAAGAAAAATCGCATTGGAAGTCGCATTGGAGCATGCTCTGTCTGGGCCATACTGTTCTCTCAGTTTTGTTTGACCGTGTGTTGTACAGTTCTGTTTTCGATCAAGTTTTTTCCCGAATTTCTACGTGTGTCGCTAAGATGCAAGAAGGTTGAAATCTGTGCGTCTTTCAACATCTTGTCTCGTCCAATACGCGACATTACGCATTAATGAGAAAATTGTATCTACTCGTGTTTCAGGTGTTCGCTGGATTCACATCCCAGGAAAGCTGAAACAGATAGAGACCAGCTTTAGTAACGAGGTGTGGGGTGTCAACCGCCACAATCAGATATTCTACCGCGTTGGAATCACCCGATCCAACCTCAGGGGAACTCACTGGAGGCACGTGAGTGGAGGACTGCAGCACGTGACTAACGGCTACCGCGGAGTGTACGGGGTGAATCGCCATCACAACATTTATAACAGGAAGTGACGTAAGCTGCTTGAGTACAAACAGGTTAAACTCTAGTCGTCACATTTTTAGTTGTTCATTTTTCACCACCTCCCACTTTTATTCGCCATAACTTGATATTTGAATGCCAATTACTCTCCTTGCACTCCAGAGTATGAAGGCTAAAATTATGATAGTTTCTGTGGAACAGAAGCGTGAATAATGTGGAATATGGGTGTCTCAGTCGCTCATTCAGTAAATGGCACTCCTGTTCTGTTGTAATTCGAATATTTAAGAAACACTGAAGAGAAAATAGTGGATTTACGATGTCAGAAAAAAACTATTTCAAAAGTAATGATAAAATTTACGATATCACAACAATCAAAGTTAAGTATTTACACATTTTTGTTACAAGACATACAATGCCGTCACGAGTCTCTTATATTTTAATTTTTAAGGGAAACCTGCAGTGAAAAACAATTTACCGGCCAAATAAAAGACCTTGCCGCACTGATTTGTTGTGCGAGTTTCAGAGCTGAATATCGTCGCATAAACGAGAACCGAGCGAAAACTTTTCGGTATTTTGTTGATGGAAGCCGCCATCTTGAATTTTGACGTCACTGTCTTGCGTAGGCTACATACACGTTTGTCCTCGGAAGAAGAATCGTTATCTGTCGAGTATTTCAGCTTGAAACTGGAAGGGGTCACAGCCTAGCGAAAGAAAAACGTTTCCCATTCACCATTTTGGTGATTACGAGTGCAGGCCTGGCTGCAAAGACGACGTTAAAACACGCGGGAAATCCCGTCCCGAGCGAAGTGACGTCAAAATTCAAGATGGCGGCATCCATACCGAAAAGTTTTTACTCCGTTCTCGTTTATGCGATGGTTTTCAGCCCTAAAATTACACACTACAAATCGGTGAAACAAGGCCTTTCATTTGGCCGTTAATTTATTTTTTCACTACAGGTTTCCTTTAAACACGAAGACGCACTATAAAAGGGGATGTAC
>JANSTR010107986.1:0-12129 GCA_025434805.1 Antipathozoanthus remengesaui | reverse complement strand
AAAAAAAAGTCAATGCGCTGGCAAAAATCAGTGCGCGCGCTGATGATAAACCGGGATATTTTTTTAAGTGGCCTAAGGTTTGAAGAAAGCCGATGTTTCGTGCGTTTATGGCTCTTCGTTGGACGGCGCAGAAAATGATTTGTCTATGGCTTGATTGATTTCATTAAGTCTTTTTAAAAATATATTTGCAAAGTTTGTTTAAAGGACAAAAGCAATAGCAAAGACAACGATAGCAAGGTCGAAAAGATAAACTGAAGAAAGAAAACACCAACGCAAAAAGATAACGATTCGAAAAAACAACTTTTCCTTTTGTCTTCTACGGGACCATATCACCGATAATTATCAATATTATAATACGATAGCACAACTGTAACATGACTCGACTTGCCCACTCGCAGCGAATTGCTCGCACAATTATATTTTCTTTCTTTCAGGCTTAGTTCTCTTGTCGAGTTTTCTAAAACTGCAGGACAGTGCCGATCATATGGTTTATCGAAACATGTAACCGCTCAAAACATATTTCTTGTGCATGACATGTTTTGACTGTAGGGTTGACACCAGCGCGGACTATATGGAATCAGCTAGATTAAAAGGTTAACGATCGACGGCCTCTGTGACAGGCGCAACCGCCACTCATCAGTGTAATGTACAAGTCAGCGGAAATATCCGGCGAATGAGGGGCATTTAGGGATTTTAGTGATCATCTTTGCCCCACTGTGCGGGGGTTTCCGCAAATTAGACATTATTGATGTCCAGCAACCTGGGACTGTTAGCAGGGTTTTGGCGGGGTTGCACTCTAGTGTAGCAATTTTGAATAGTCATGAAAAGAACACTGGGAAAGCGTATGGTCTCTAAATGGCGAACGCCGAAAATAACGTTACCGTAGTCCAGTTCTGATCCCGTTTTTTCTTTGCTCTTTGCTGTGCTCCGGGGGCTTATAAAAGTTTTGCAAGAGTTAATTTTCAGGCACAATTCTTAAAATAAATTAAAATTTGGTCAACATTTTGCATTTGTTATTTATCAAGGATTTACCCGGGTGGCGAAGTTCAAAGTAAGAAATTGCCCCAACATAGCAGGAAATTTACTCTATGTAGCCGGGAGGCCTGGTTTAATGCCCCACCATCGAGTACAAAGACAAACACACATTCTGGGCCAGTGCTCTCAAACTGTTTAATGGTAAACAATACAGAGCAACTCGAAGCCAAACGTACGAGTTTTGTTCCCTAACCTTAACCCATACAGTGCAATCTTTAAACCAGTGAATAGTTGTGGCAATATACTAATTCAATTTATTTGGATATGAACTGATAGAAGGCAATCATAGCAGACCAACAACGCAAATGTACCAAACGAGATAAACTGCGACACAATTAACAAAACTGTTTTTGTTAGTTTGTTGCCGAAAACGAGGAGAAAGAAAATGTAAAATGATTTATATTTAATTTTTAAAAAATTGTGGCAAATTCTGGGACTGCATTTATAATATTATTTAATATTAATTTTAGCATAATTTGCATTATACTAACAAAAACAAAGCCAAGTTTGTTCTATTCATCTTAGTGAAAAATTAACACGGCTTTCAATAAAACTCGGTGGCAGGATGGGAAACTTTGCCAGATAGAAAGAAATAGTAAAATATGCACATATTTGTTACACTACAAGAGAGTCAAAATATTTTCATCTCAATTCCCAACTGCTCAGTTCAGCCACTATTCAAGTCCAATCCGAAACTCAATTAATATCATCTTGCTACATATAACAATTATCCTCACCGACCCCTCCCCCATCCAATTATACCTCGTAATTCTTGTACTTTAAAATAACAATAAATATATATAACGGCTTTATAAGTCAATGATGAAAAAATAAAACATTTGATATCCGACACTACATGCGCTCTCATACCTACATTTAAATGTGAAATCTCAGGAAGTCGATAGTGTCTAGCCGAGTATGTTGGTGTATAGCTTTTGCAGAATAAGACTGGGAATCATAATGGAAAACTGGTTTGTTTCACATTGGCTCCTACAGGGTTCCCACTCAAAATGAGGAATGAAATTTAATGACTTTTCCATGATTTTTCCATGATCTCATTCCATTTTCCATAACCAAAAATGCGATAAAATGTGTGAGACGCATGCGTGTCATTTCCGTTTTTTCGACACACTTTCGGTCGAAATTACAAGGTTTTCAAAAATGTTTATACAGCAGAGGTAAAGGCCCAGAAAATATAAAGTTCCACAACTTTTCCACGACCCCAGCAATTTCCCCTAAATTCCATGACTTTTCCAGGCCTGGAAATTGAATTTTCAAATTCCATGACTTTTCATGACCGTGGGAACCCTGTCCTATTTACTTTGCTGTTAGTACAAACACGCTGCACACGCAAACCATAAAAAGACCCTCCACATTCAACCAAGAACACTAGGAGCAGAACACTTTAGTACACACGTGAGCTTACAATCTTCATGTCTTAAGGTTGTAAATGTAATAAAAAATGTGAAGAATCATTTTTTTCATCAGTTATTAGGAAGAAAACCCTGTTAGTAAAAAAACAACAGCTAAACCTTTTGGAAAAATAGACAAAAGTCAAGATTAAGAGATAGTTTTGGAAAACAATTTTACAGTTGATTTCCAGTACCTCAATTTGAGTCATCGAGATCCAGATGTAATTTCAATGTGATGTAAGTAAATTCTGCAAAGGCTAGATACAAACATGACTACCATATGGTAAATTGTGAGTTGTGAAGGATCAATCTATATACCTGTGTGTCAGTACTTCCTATTTGTCCCACCCCCATTCTATGTACTAATAATTGACATCCTACCCACCCGCTTGCCATTGGCTACTATATGTGCCCCCCTGACTGAAAAGTTCACAACGCACAATCTACCAGAGTTTCTTTCAATCTGTCTGTGTGGACTCCACCTGTGTGTAGCCTGACTCCACATTGTCCCGTGACTGTTTGAACTTTCTGGAAACCATGACAATTAGTGCGACGGCCAGCATGAGTGACACCACACATATCACTGTCAGCCCCACAATGAGGGTAGCCGGCACACGCTTCTTCTCTTTGCTCTTCACTTCTGAGCGATAATCAGTGCTAGCATCATTACTTGGCTTGAGGACAAAGTCATAACTTGCAATGAGATCATCCTCAGGCACGACAACTCGTTTAGTCAAGGACGCATAGCCTGGTGCATTCACAGTGACCGAGTAGGAGCCTGGGTTTAGCAGCCGCCAGTAGTCTCCATCTTTGGCTGACCTCACGGCATGACCATACTTCTTGACTACAATCTCGGCTCCATCAATTGCTAGTATCAAATATCAAGGAGACATTCGATTTTATTATTTAATAACATTTCACATGAAAACGTTCTTGAATCTGATTGGTTGAAGTTCAGTTAACACAGTGAAAAATGAAGAAACAAAAAGCAAATTTCTCAAAAACTTTGATTGACAAAATATCAAAAGAATCTGTGATAATCAATCATATGTTGTGAGCTCAAACTAAAATTGTTGGCTTAAATCTGTCACCACAGAAAATACTTCAAGTAATTCTTAATGGTTATTTTTTGTTTGGGTAATCACATGACTTTCTCAACGATGCAATTTGTATTCTATAATTATGTAGTACACTTTTGTGTTCTTTGAAAAGGTAAATTGCATCCACTCTTCTTGCTCTAGCAATTTTGATACTATTGGCCATTCCGGAATTGTGCAGGGGACTAGGGCGAGTTTCAAATTTTAACCAATCGATAAACTGACACCACAACATGAAAGATCACGTTCAGAGTTGCCCTTTCACCAACTTTGATGCTTTTAGGGTAAACAGAGATGATGTGAAAGACCTTAAAACATGCTTTAAAACCCATACAAAATGTCTCTAATGTTGAGACAGCGTCTCCAAAAATCATATAAACTCTTAAAAAGTATTATCAGTTTTGTGACAACTGTAAAATTCTGTTATTCACCCACCATTTGGAAGAAGCAGGGATGAAAATAAATATGCTTATCCAGTTTTAAGAGCATCACAGAAATCCGAAAAATTTAAGAGTTTATATGGTTTTTGGGGACATTGTCTCAAAATTAGAGACGTTTGTATGGGTTTTGAAGCATGTTTTAAGGTCTATAACTTCATTTCTGTTTACCCTAAAAGCATCAAAGTTGGTCAAATAGCAACTCTGAACGTGATCTTTCATGTTGTGATGTGAGTTCATCGATTAGCTAAAATTTGAAACTCACCCCAGTCCCCTGCACAATTCCGGAATGGCCAATTGAAAATCTCTCGATTTAGCTGTGCAAGGAAAATTCCAAATTGCACTCAAAATCGTTTGATTACCTATACAAAAAAACTGCAGTGGGATATCAGCATTTCTGTACATCCATCTCTTCAGTCATATGTGGATCTATCACATTGTAATATATTAAGGTTACCAAGATGTCATCCAATCAAAACAAATAAGGCATTTTCATATTCACTGATAAGCAAATGGACGATAGTTGGAATGCAAACTCTTAATTAAGTTAAATTTTGTTGTTGTTATTTAGTTTTTATGGTAACAAGTTAAGCATTTTAACAAACAGCAAATTTATCTACAAATGATCTTGCATTTCTCAACTTGAATTTCATGCCAATCTTCAGTTTTTATTATTAAAAACACATGACGTCATGCAAAATCAAATTTATCAGCCAATAGCAAAAATTGCCTGGTAATATTTTGGCTTTTTCTTACAAGTCGAGGTCCAAGAACGTCTTAAATGTGTTGGCAAAAGCGAATTTTGCATGACTTGTGGATTTCTAATTAGGTACAAGAACTTTTTCATCCACTAGCAGCAACCAGCATTGTAGTGTAAGTGGTTGAGTTTTGAACAACAAATTAGACATCTGATACAAACCTTTTCCATCATGATTCTTCACAAATCCTTTGATACCAGTGTGCACTGCCTTAAGGTATTCCAAGAGCGACTTCTTGTTGTCTTCCCAAAACTTGGACAACTCCTGTGCTTGCGGAAATTTGCAACAGCTCACCTCAATTGTGATTTCAAAGCTGTTACTATGGAGATAGTTGTAATCCTGCATGCCACCAGCTACTGGGTACCACTTAGCACCATTGGTGATACCTAAACGAAGAGCAGAACAATTCAAACTGGTCATAATGTACATGCACAGATGCAACAACATATTTTGCTAAAAAGACCTATAATAAATTGTAATCTGGACCACTAAGAATTGCAAAAGAAAACCCAATCAGTCCAATTGCATTGAACATGTAATTGACTATTGATTGAGTTCTACACTTTTCTTGTACCCTCTTGTGTCATAGCATTTTATATTTTATTTATTGTCTAGAAACACACGAGATGTTGTTTTATCCCCTTAATCAAAGACATAATTTTCACCATATTTTCACCATTTTTAAACATAAGTAAAATACCACAAACTAATCAAAACTACTAAATAAATTAAAATCAACCAACATGTTAAGCATCAGTACAGACCTGAAGAGGGGGAGTGGCTCTTGTCAAATGGCCCATTGTAATTTATAATATACATATTGTATAATACTTACTAGTACAGCTGTAGTTATTCACTCTTAACTATTATTAAACAGCACCCCCAATTTTAAGGAACACATTGAACAAGTTCAAGATTGCCACATTTAATTTTAAAAATACTCAGTTTTAAAGTCATTCCCCTGTTTTGTATTGCGCAGAGCTCTCTTCTGCGCATTTTCACAAATTTTATATTTGTACTAAAATTTCTCACTAATGGCTCAATTTTGCCTAATGATTGACCATGTATTCGCTGACTAGAATCGATTTCATTCATTTGCACACAAATCAAGGCGTGTTTTACCACACTCGCCCCAGGCCCCTCGCAAAATATACCGTTTTGATGCTAATTTTTTCACTATGTTGCTGAATATCTATAAATTAAAATCGGGGACCCCTTTTTTCTTTTTAATTTTTGTAACAAAATAACTTTTCCCAGTTGGTGCAAAAATTTAAACAAAATCTATCGATAGAAAGTACAGAATTTGACCATTGAAATCCTTCTGGTGGGCCATTTTTAGCTATTTTCAACTAGGAATGAGGTTATTTTAACGCTGATTAATCGTTAATTCACAAACTTATCAGCTTTGTTTGCCCGAAAAACCACCAAAGCATCTTCACGCTAACATTTTACGTCTCTGTTGGAGATATCAGGAATAGAAGAAAATACATGGCAGCCATTTGATCCCCGTCAGGAGGTTAGGACATATAGATCATAGATCCTGCACGCTGATTTCTGACGAGCTACAGTATATAATATAAACTGTGTGTTGATTGGCTGGCTGTGAAAATCTGCATTTTGCATCTGATAGCAGATGACGACGATGATGAAAAAAGCTGGAAACTAACCTCGAGCATTCCTTGCAGAAAGCACGACGAAAAAGGTCATATAACTGTAACAAATAACTTAATATGAACCTTGTCTGTTCATTCATTACAGTGAAATCTCAAAACTATGCCCTGATATATTGACCTTGCTATCACTTGATCGATAAATAAATGTCTCACACTAAGTGGCAAACCAAACAGATATAAGTAAAGTAAAGTGAAAAGTAAAGTGGTACGTTTATATAGGCTTTAGTGTCTTTTCCATACAAAGATGCTCAACGGCACTTTACAGTGATCATTTTACCCCCAGCAAACGGGAAGCATATATAGGTGCCTCTGGCAGCCACTTCAAATTGATTCATGTATGTACAACACATTTTATTGACCCAGGAAGGATGGAAAGCCGAGTGAACTTTAATGGGAACCATTAACCATGCCGGGGATTGAATCTGGGACCTTTGGGTTGGGAGGCAGACATCTTTACCACTGCACCAACCCCTCTGCTATATGTTTAATACATATTATAATTATATCATTTCTCACCTCCATCAAACCTCTCACTTAAGTCATTTGAACATGGTGGTTCTTCCAAGTGCATCTTTGGATGATTCTTGGAATAAACTGTTGCAAGACGCTTAAACACCTCATCATCTGGAGACTTGGCATAGCCACTTCTCTTGTTGTTGGGCAGGTCATCAAATGGGTAATTAGCCACAAGTGATCCTCCATGAAGATTTGCAGAGAGAACAAATGGATAAGACTTTATCCAGTCCTTAACCAGCTTTGTTTCCTTCTGTTCTGGATTTGTCTTCTCATCTCTAGGTTTGTACTGGTCTGGAAAGTTTCTAGGGACAACACAACATGGATGGAAATTGTTAATAATACTTTGAACAAAATTTTAGAACTAAAAACAAGAGGGAAGCCTGTTTAATTTACACCAAAATGATTTTAAGACATTCCACAATAGTTGCACCTTTTTTCACAGGAATTCTTCTGAACTGACTAAAAAAACCCTGAATATTAAAGGTCTAGATTGATCCCAACTTCATTAATTGTCAATTTCTAAGTCAAGTAACATACATCTCTCAGGCTCTAAAGTTTCTAATATCACTTCCTGTATCCTGAAATGTTACTGAACAAGTTACAATGTCATTGGTTTATGCTGCCAATGGTATTAAAACAAAACTGTTCTAGATCTGTCCATTCAATATTTTTTTATCTTGAATTAAGTTGCTTTAAAACAGAATCTACATGAGTTGTTGCTAACTACAATCATGCTATTAATGGTAATTATTTCATGACTAGGTGATTATCTTCATTGTGTGTAGTACATATAAAAAGCTGGGAGGAAAAGATTTAAAAAATTCTTTAATGATATAAATAGCTCAAAGTTGAGTTCCTGATGTATCAAGTGATGTCTGCAGCCTTTAAGAAGGATTTCCGGATCATTCAACTCCTTGATAATCAGCTAAAAACTTTAACTGATTCCAGATACCATCCTTGAACCAAACAACATGACTGTAATCCAGACTAGCTCTAGCATGCACACTGGTCCTATCAAATAATTCCATCTGCTCCATGCAAGAGCTACTCTTGTTTTAAAAACAAGTCAGAGTATATATTCATTAAATCTTGTATATGGTATTGCATTTGGCCAAATTAGGGTACAAAATATTAATTAATTAATTATGATTACTTGAAACTGGCTGACAGAAATACTATAGATCAACAGTAGGATGGTGTTAAATTGGATCTTAATTAACCATTAATAATAATAAATTATTATATTATTTATAATTTATACAGTGTCATTGATAACTTATGTGTAGATGTGTCACCTACACACAGACCAAAGGTATAAGAAATTGGAAAAGTGTAATTACTGCAGATTTCTCATCTTTAGATAAGCGGTTAAGCCATACATTGTAGTCAAGTTTGACTAGAGCACAGCACATATTCATTGGCAATGAAATTATGAAACAGGCCTGAATCCATTTATCGAATGTTTCATCTTGGAACTGAAGCAAATTATGAAATAGGACTAACTTGTAACTATCTGTTGCATACAATATTGGATCATGGAGCAAATTGTGTATTTGTTATGAGAACTGCCAGCAGTTAGTAAAACATAAAACTGATACAATGAAATAATTATAATGATCAATAATAATACTCTATACATACAAAAACATATTTAAAACCAATGTTCTTCAAATGTTTGGGTTGACTCTACTTGACTAAATTATTGCAAATTATAAATTTATACTTTGTTAAAAAAGCTGCTTGATTATTTTTGTTTATTTTATCAGATAAACATTCTTTGTTTATATTCAAAGTAGTATAAATGTTCTGAAATAACAAAACTTACTGTTTGTCTTTGAGATCATGAACAAAGATAATATAATTTTTACTCTCTGCCTGGCTGAATGGTAAACGAATAGTTTACTTGACCTTGTTCAAAGCCACTTTAATGTTCTATCAACCAAAAATAAATGCAAATTTTCGTTATTCTTGAAATCATATTTTGCATTCATGAAAATAAGCGAAAAATGGGGCAACAGAACCACATTATTTGAAATAATCAGTATATCGTTGTTGCTTTTAAATAACAAAATACCCCATTTTAAAGACAAGATTATGAATGATTCTGTTTCAGACAAACAAATATTGTAAACTAAGTCTATTGAATGAAGCATCACAACCAAATTTCAAAACCTGCAGTCTGCACATAAGTACATTACATTCTTCAGACATTGTGGCAAAAATGATCGAACTGTACTTTTCTAAAAATGTCTTCACGATTAACTAAAATGAGCAAGTAAAAAATTAAGTGTTTCATTAAACCAAAATAAAGCGCAGACACTGCCACCAAATATTACAGATGCCTGGTGATACATATCTTTTCTATAATTCTGGCAAATGTTGTTTCACCTTCTCATGGCTTCCCACACCCAGCTGCTTACAATGAAGATCACATTCCTGTGCTATTGTTAAAGAGCAAAAACAAATTTCTTTTCTTGACCTCTTCCTGACCACGATTTCTATTGTTTTGCATTTAACTGACAAACAATTTTCTGAGTGTGTAATAAAATTTATATTTTATGTTAATCACACATATATACATACAGCAGCTTGATATTTATAAAATTTGGCAATGTACATGTAAGTCAGAAATGTATTTGAAAAAATAAGAAAAAAACATCTGGCAACAAGTTTCAAAATGATATTGAGAACAGAAAAATTGCCAACAACCTACAGTACATGTATAAAATTATCCATCAATAGTTTCAATGGCGGATATCAGACCTGCTTATAAAATGAGAAATAACACACTTACACTATTCTTAGAATGTTTGACCATGTGGATTTCAATATTGAAAAGTATCTTTAGTCTATACATCCTGAAGGTTATCTTCAGAGTATTTCAGAACTGAATACAACACAAAGATTTCCGCAATCAATCTGATATCGAGAGTACGTGGTGATACGTTTGTCGTTTTTCAGCTTTATACGAGACTAAGTAAGGAGGCCTTATATAATCATCTTGGCTTAATAGGATCTCGGAACGTAATATCCTAAGTTTATTAACTCATATTAAATTATACGTGTAGTCTTGACGTAGAAATACTCAACTTTTTTCCGCTCGAGACAATCGACAGCACATTTTCTCAAACAGTTCACATTTGTAGTGGTTTCAGCAATACCGTATAAAGAACCTCTTTGAAAGTCAAAACTTGAAATATATATAAAAGACATTTTTCTTAGAATAACAGACTCGTCGAAACCGAACCTAAAAATAAAATACATAAATTAATTTGTTACTTGATCTTCAAGTTCAGTTCCAAAGACTACGAATATAGCTGTTTAAAAATGCAACAAAGAAATTTAGAATGTTATTTTTTACGTTTTACTTTTTTATCATTCCCCATACTAGAAATAAGTGTGAATTTCTTTGTGCTGTTATAAAGCACAAACTTAACGAATGTGCCGAAAACACATTAAGCTGAAGGTACCTCCGAGAAATCAAAACACTGTCAAGTGTATTTGAGAATTAAGCCCTCGAGAAAATTAAAAACGGCTGTTCTGAACCGAGAAGTAAATCTTGTCGAACAACAACAGGCTGATCCTTTAAATATTATTATAAATATAATGGCCAACGAAAGTTGAAGAACACGTCACTTGTGGACTTACCTGTTCAGATCAATGCCATTTGCGTTCGCTCTTCCTACAAGACCACCACACTCACCCAGAACTGCTCTCTCGTATCCATCTGGATTCATCGAAGGCATGATGTGTATTCGTGTTGAGTCGATTATTTTCGTTATATCCTTGTCTTTACCGTAACTTTCAAGCAAATGTTGTATGAATAACAAGAGGATTTCGCGGCTGACGACTTCGTTTCCGTGCATATTCCCGATATATTTGAATTCTGGTTCACCTGGCTCGTGTTTTCCTGGAAGATCGGAGATCTCCATAACCCAAAGTTCTCTTCCCTGGACGGATTTCCCAATGCTGTACAGTCGTGCTATGTTCTTATATTTATTGGCGTACTGCTCTAATAGCTTCGTCATCTGCTCAAAGTTGTGATGCTCAAAAGTTGTCCCTCCTTCGAGCAATTGAGGAAGTATGACTAGAAGGCAAGCCGAAACGGCTAAAACCTTCACTAAATGTCTCGCTGAACCCATCGATTCAGCTTTGCCTTGTTGTCACAAGTCAGTCGCTTGAACTCCAAACAAAACACCTTCGAAATGCTTCAATGCCTCCAACGATTTTTCCCACGGGCAGCCGCTTCACGTCCAGAATGCTTTTTGTTTTTCCCTGCCGATATCGTTCGGACTGCCGAGCGAAGCACGATCCCAATATGTTGTGTGTGGGCAAGATAATTCAAATTAGGCAATATACATCCGCAGACGTCACTGATTCCCCGCCAACACGGAAAACAAGTGGATAAACGGAAAAAGCTGATAATGTTGATAAGTCAGCCGGCCAGGTTTGAGTGTTTCAGTATTAACCGCTTGTCAATGCCGACGGTTTTCTGTTCGGATCCATCAGACCAGCTCGCTGGAAGCGTAGAGTGTACTCGCAGTAGAAGTGTAGTCTTATTTGATCAGCTCTCAGTTATCGAAGATATACTGGTTTTTTAAATTAATTTGAAATAAATCCTTCTTTTCCCACAGAAACAGCTTTCTCACCTGCTTCGCTCGTAATCGCGTCGGATTGCAAAATTTCTTCGATATGCTACGAAGATACTTCGTAAAAGTATCGGCAACCTTCGTGAAAATGTTACACTCGCGCGAGACTGGTGCTCAGTGCCAGAATCCAGAAGTGCAGACCGTGAGGAAACTGTCAAAAATTTTAAGAAATGGATCAGGCCTGAAAATGGATCGAGTGACAAAGAAAGTAAAAGTTTTGAGAGAAACATCTATCAAGAAATTAGATAAGAAATTACACCAAGAAGATCTTGATGGATATGGTTTACAAGGGATCGTTTTGCGGCAGTACCAACTGGATGGAGTGGGGTGGATCAATCAGTGCTATCGCCGTGGTGGGCATGGATGTGTTTTGGGCGATGAAATGGGACTGGGCAAGACGATTCAGGTAGTGTTGTAGAATGTTCAAGAACATTGCCACCGTAAATAAAGGTGGTACTTGCTTACTTTGCTAGATCGTCCAATGATAATGTATTTCAATAATGTCAATTTTTGTGCCAACGGGGGATGGGGGTCAAACTAAACGGGAGGGCG
>JANSTR010107875.1:0-12130 GCA_025434805.1 Antipathozoanthus remengesaui | reverse complement strand
AGCACAGGATATTCGGTGTTTGATGAACCAATCAGAGCGCGCGGAAAGTGCTATTCACCTGTTTGGTTAATACTAATTGTAAATACACTGTACGTAATGCTAGTTATTCAACGAAAACATTTATTTCACCATGATTCTTATTCTTTCTTATTTCTTGATATAAATAATCAATAACAATATTTAAATTGGGGACTTGCACAATGTCAATGGTGATAGCAATTGAAACATCTAAGCAGATAATTAATACTTCTACACTATTAATCGTCTTTGTAATAAGCTACAATCACGGTAAAAAACATATTATACAGTCATAAAATGAAATAAAAATTATGACTACAAATATGCTATCTTTTCCTTAAATTTTATCATACGTCTCAGTTCGTTTGTTTTGAGTACAATGACTAAGGCCGCTTTCCATTTAACAGAACTGGTCGGTCTGACCAGCCCGATGAAGGGTAAATCTCGACTGAGAAAAACTAAAACTGCTGATGTTGGTCTTGATTACAGATAACAAGTTTCATAAAAACCAACTGGAGTAATTATAGTTTCCACCACTCGAGATTTACAGTCCATTGTACTGGTCGGATCGGCCTGTTCTGAAAAATGGAAAGCGCCGTAAGTTTCAGTGGGTTTTGTAGAAAAGGTTTCACAGTACAAGTCTGACACCACAACCACTAGCGGTGTATGCGTTTGTGTTCGGCCAAATACAGCTCGAATATTAGGGTTTCGTAAACACTCAGGGTGCGAAATTAACATTGATTAGCATGCTTTGACTGGCTATTTTGGCTGTGAGCTGGTTAAATTGCCTCAACACTACATTTAGCCGACCTAATGGGGCCGGGTAAAATTCCAAAAGAACGTTTAGCGAAATCATGAATTCATATATGTTTTAAAATGTTCCCCCGTCATTTTGATACTCAATTCCCCGCGCATTGAAATCATATCTTACTGCTTGATGGCACTGATATTCATGAGAAACACTGCATTAACATTTATTAGTTTAGCTACTAACATTTATGTTCATATTGTATATTTTGGTGATTTTGTTTCTAGATCTGGGCCAGTTACTTTCTTGTCGGGCTGGCTAAAAAAATCTGGGCAGGTTAAATAAATCCAACTGGGCCGGTTGAAAAACTTCATAATTTCGCACCCTGTCACTCCACGTGAAGTAAATACTTCCTTGGCCAGACCTTGAGAAATCAAACCTATCATTTTGTTAAAAAACATTGCAAAAAATGAAAAATATGACTAAACTTACCGTCACCAAATGACTGTCTTCACCATCTTTATGATCGCACTTGCGCGCGCATGACATACGCAACAGTTGAATAACCTTTGAAATAGTTGCGCGCGCATGACGTTGTGGAATTAATAAAATATGGCGCTGATTTGGAACAAACGGACATTCACAATCAAATCTTCTTGGCACAGAAGCTGAGTCCGCGACACAATTGTTACGGTTGCAAGCGTTCACCTTACATCGAACGCAATTAACATCAAGATGAATTGGCTGTTAATTTTAGCTACCTTCCCCCCAAACCCCTCTTATAAATTAGTTAACTCCGGGGGTTAACTGTTGCGCGTTTGGAAACTACAAAACCCACCACAATAGTGCTGCCCCCTCCCCCCTAAATACGGTAATAAATGAAACCCCCCTAAGGAAGTGTTCATTAAGTAACGGTGCTGTTTCCTCTTCACAGGACCAACAAGACGGTACGTGTGTCGGACGGCCATAGTGTTCCGTATGACTACCTTATATTGTGTACTGGACAGCAGTTCGCCGTTCCCGTCCCCACTGGGGCGGACATTTCCACCCTGGTGACAACCAGTGAGGTGGACCGTCCCAAGACTGCCGTATACAAGGGTCTTCTGCCCGCTAACGTGTTCACTGTAAACTCCGATAGCGAATGTGAAACCGTGCTCACGTGGATTCAACAGCATTTCTGCAATACCCACGGTAGGATTTCAGTCGTACTTCACCCCAGTACCATAGGTTATCGATAGCAAGTTCATATTTCCATGCAAGAGACTTACAATCGCCCTCTAGGGATATCCGCAACTGAATCGTTCCTTCGAGCCGGAAATTTAGTAACCACATTGATAGTGAAAATGTGTGACCGTAACTCACTTAGCCCCACACGTGGAGCGAAAAAAGGTATTCTCAGACAAACTAGAAAGGCTCAGATAGATCAAAGCCTCTGCGGCTAAAATGCGCGCGCACATGTCTTCACTGTTATTTCTAGCAACTATTTGTGATTTGTACGATAAAATCAACTAAGAGTTGACGAAAACACTTTTACGCGCCTTAATGCGAGAAGAAAGCTGATGTTTCGAGCGTAAGCCCTTCTTCGGAGCATCATTATCAGATGCTTCAAACAAGGGCTTACGCTCGAAATGTCAGCTTTCTTCCAAACAAACGGCCCGGAAAATTGTTTCGTCGACCCTTGGTTGATTTAATTATACGTTTTACCTACCCGCTGACCAAGCCTATAGTTTTTTTAAAAAACTATTTACTTACAGTTTTACTGAAGTTAGTTTTAGTACGTAGGGCGAATTTCGAATTTTCATCAGCTATCTTTTATTCGTAGGGCATGAATTATTACTAATTTTGCATCAGCTATTTTTGATTTGTGTGAATTTCCAGAACCAATTTTTGTTTGAAACACTTTAATTTTAAGTTGCGGGGCAGTAACTATTTTGAATTTGCAGCACCAAGTTTTAGTTTGCACCACTTTTTTAGTTTACAGCAACAGTACTTCACTATCAGAAGCTATTTAAATCACAGTGCATGTCTATTCACATCATTTTTGGATCTCAATGTCAAATATTTTTGTTTAGTAGAAATCTAGTCACTGCAAATGCTTCAATTTGATTGGCTATCTTACTCATGGTCTATCAAGCAATAGACCCCCTCCGTGACACGTTCCTCTCTCACATCTAAAATGGAGTCTGTTTCCCATTGTAATGATCTTTGAAAGGCTCCTATCCAAATCCGTTCCGAAAAATTCCAAAAGCATCACAAAATATGGTGTGAACAATGTTTAACTTGAATAATAACCAAACTTTGTTTTGCTTGTGAGTGCTCGTCTCCCGTGCGCACGAAAAACAACACAAACTGGAACTCAGCAGAGTTTTAAATTTAAATTTTACATTTTCATAGAATGGTTTGTTTCATGTCTAGAGATTTCTACAAAAACAATTAGAATATTCGCTCTCAATTTCTAGCGGCAGTTTGATACTATCAGCCGATAGAAATTGCGAGCTCATATTCTAATTGTTAAATAGACTGACAGACGAACACATTGACAAATAAACATCTCAAACTCATTAATTACATTGTGATTTCAGACAAATACGTGAGCCAGATTTGGTCTTGAAACCCCGTCAAACACTCGTTTGAGTATTTGAACCAATTTCAGTTTCCAATTTCAGCATATTCATAACAATCCCGCGAGATTAGTGTGTTCTCCAAGAATCAGTTCTATTGTGTGATGAACAATTTTCTCTGATGTATGAATAATTCAATCATCAGGGGACTTAAAATAACCCACACACATAATTATCTATAGGAGTAGGCTAATGCCGGTGTTGTGGTCTGTCAACTTAACTGTTCACCAACCAATCCTCAAGAATAAGAGGTAGGTTGTATTGGTAAATAAATAAATCAACAGGTCTATTTGATCGATTGAGAAGCTATTTTAAAAACTCGTACTTTGTGTTTGAATGTTAATTCCAAACACCTCGAAACAATAAAAGCACTCGGCCGCGAGTGTTTTTCGGTGTTTGGAACCCCCATTCAACACCGGCACTCGTTTTGAAATATTACTGACTTCAAGCATTGTTTACTCGGGGAACGAACGTACAATTTTGTTTTACTGGACAGTAGGACTAGTAAGTGTCCTGGTTTAGTAGTCCACCCAAATGTTTACTGTACTCGCAGCACGGAAAAACGACTTTGTTTGCTTTCGGAAGCCATTTCAGTGGTCAGTGTCAACAGAAACTTGTGCGCGTGCAAGCAAAATTAATTTCCTGGAACAATATTGGTTTTGTTCTTCAACTTTAATGTCTGCATAATGTTATTCAATAGGAAATATCACTTCGATATGCTATATAATGCTTATTTAAATTTATTACAAGTTTATGAAGAAGTTTAATCGTCCATGACAATAATACAACAATAATACAATACTTTATTCACATTTCATAAGTGTTTTTTAAGTTACAAACATTACTATAAATAGAATCATTTTAACGTACATGGAAAAAAAGATAAACAAAGCTAAATATAGTAAAATGTTTAGAAATGTCTAGTGTCTAAAGTAACAGACAAGCGGACAGGTCGACACTGAAATAGACACACAAACAGACAGACATGCAGATACTGTAGATAAATGGACAGAAATATACATGTGGCATGAAACGTACTTACAGGTGAGATTGATGAACTGAAAATAGACATTTCCAGATTGACTTGGACACGGATACGCATGCAGACATACCTAGAGAAAAATATATGTATCTAATGAGGGTAAAATCTAGAATTCTCTAGAGAACTCGATGGTTTCTACCAGAGCTGATTAGAAATAAAATTAAAAGGATTGGTAGTGTTTTCAGCTTTGAGTTTCTGGATAGAAAGACAGGCAGACAGACAGGCCTACAGACAGTTATATAGGTATATTATAGACAAGCAAACATGAAGGGCTGCTTTACGGGTTCACAAGTGTGTTGCTCTGAAGAGACAGACAGACATATAAACTCACAAGAAAACATGAAGACATGCGCTATCTTCGCTACTGCATGGTAAGGCAGGGAGAAAAGATATATGTGGACAAAACACCAGAAAATTCTTTTTGACTCACCCTCACCCACTTACTCTTTCCAAATGACAGGTCAAGTGTTCTGTACAGAGCAGCTAAAATATTTGAATTGCCCAAATTGTATCGCATTTTATTGTGATTTGCGTCCATGTTGTGAACATAGCGCTGTGACGCAGATTGTTGACTGCCATCCAGGAGGTTCCAGGTTCAATGCCCGGCTTGATCGAGAGTTCAGCTTTGTGCGATCTTCTTGGCTGCAATGTCCATGGATAGGAACGTTAAGCTGTTGGTCTAATTTCTCGACATTCTATCGAGGACTGACTTTAAAAAACCCACGCTTTTTTAATAAAAAGTATGATAACTCCACTGTTGTGGTCTATTAACTTGCGGGCATGACTTAATGTCTCGGACAAAGGGAACTGTGAACTGCTTTATACAGCGGTCTGGCTAAGACCCTCACCTACTGAAACATATATTTGTTGTGAAACAAGTAGTGAAAAGCTGTATGTAGAGCACTTTATATATATGTACGTGTTGTCCACAACACTTAACCCTTTTAGTTCCAAACACGCCTTTGGTGACAAATTTATTGAATTCTCCTACACTTTTCTTTCTTTCTATCAAAAGGTTTAGGACCACATCATAACCAAAGAACATTTTCCGTTTTGACATAATGAGATAAAACATTGCTATATAAGGAGATGATACATTGCTATATAAGGAGATAATACATTGCTATATAAGGGGATGATACATTGCTAGATAGGAGATGATACATTGCTATATAAGGAGATGATACATTGCTATATAATGAGATGATACATTGCTATATAAGGAGATAATACATTGCTATATAATGAGATGATACATTGCTATATTTAAGGAGATGATACATTGCTAGATAAGGAGATGATACATTGCTATATAAGATGATACGTTGCTATATATAAGGAGATGATACATTGCTATATAAGGAGATGATATATTGCAATATAATGAGATGATACATTGCTATATAAGGAGATATTACATTGCAATATAATGAGATGATACATTGGTGTGGCTGAAAGGGTTGAACTTATACAGAGCTGCAAGTGTGTTATTGTATAGCATGAGGGAATTATAATACGTATAATGGTGTTGTAATCAACAGGAACAAGACAAACCCAAAGGTCTCCCGGTACCAAAGCAGCCATTCCTCTATTGCTTGATTTACCTGAAATCGGAACAGCACTATGCCATGTACACGCCAACACGGCTACTTCTTTGTCTTGGACAGACGTTACAACGTAAGCCTGTATACCAGTCGTGAAGGTCCTCTTTTGTTATGGATTCTTGTGTTTTACTGCGAACTAAACTACTAGAGAATCCATACAAGATCTGACTGTACCCACTCTTTCTTGATCGGAAAAGCTAAATTGGCTGAGGGGGAGACTTGAAACGACAGAAAGATCATGCGCGAAGGGGAATTTCCTTCCTGTCCTCCCACAGTGCCCTTCGCGCCTCATCTTTCTCTCGACCAACAAGAAAAGAGTGGGTACGAGTCAGAAACAAGACATCCGGGTCCCAAGTGGTATATATTCCATATGTTGTGTGTGTGCGTCACGTCACATTTCCCGCCATTTAAACCAAGAATTTCAGTCTTCAGAACGTGTTGTAATTACTGCCCATTCTGTAGAAAGAAGATTACATGTTAGCTGGAAGATATGAAGTGTATGTTCCAGTTATGGCAAGGACGACGTACTCCTCAGATGCAGTATTCTTACCACTCAAACAGAAAATTCATGCCTACTTGCCATCATGTAAAATTTATACGAAACTACATCCGGGTACCTAGTGACGTAGTTCCATATCTTCACTGTTGTAAACATTCATTTCGAAGATTTCCCAAGATTTATGTGAAAGTTATCTGAAAAGGTCTTCGTCAATTTACGAAGATTTGAGAAGATTTCAAAAGATTTTGGATGGTTACCAAAGACAAATGTTCGAGCTGGTTAAGTGGCACAAATAAAATAAATGCACATGTGTATATGGTTTTTCAAAATAACATATTTCCTCACTGTACCGGGCTACATAAGAGCAAAACTCAGTGTTATGATACGAGCTGATCTTGGTCAACCAATAGTTGCTACCAGATTCTGGATTGCCACATGATCAGACTGGCTACGACTGTTTCTCTTTGAAGAGGAAAGAACCTGGGAATAAGTTTACCGAGGTAGAAATATGGATGAGTGGCATAGAAGATTACAAGCTTTAATTTAGTAGATTGAAATTCTTAATTTTAGTATTTGCGTACGGGTTTTGGAAAGTCTTGATGACAGGTTTTGGAATTGTACAGGTCCTGGAAAGTTTGAAATTGTACAGACCCTGGAAAGTTTTGGATTTGTGCAGGCCCTGGAAAGTTTTGGAATTGTACAGGCCCTGGAAAGGTTTGGAGTTGTACAGGCCTTGGAAAGTTTTGGAATTGTAAAGGCCCTGGAAAGTTTTGGAATTGTACAGGCCCTGGAAAGTTTTGGAATTGTACAGGCCCTGGAAAGTTTTGGAATTGTACACGTCCTGGAAAGTTTTGGAAATGTACAGGCCCTGGAAAGTTTTGGAATTGTACAGGCCCAGGAAAGTTTGGAAATTGGTCATTTGTCTTCAGGGCTAAAGAAAGTCATTTGCATAAGCTTGCTACATGTAAGACGTGAAAATGACCGTTATTGCATTTTGTATCATCGCCTCTCTACCTCTGATATCATGAACATCTTATCAATCTTAGTGAGCTGCAAGCAGTTTGGTCAGCAGATTTACCTATCTTCCCGAACACGTATGCGCACAAGCGTAATTTCAACGAGCAAAAAGTTCTGGAAAATTGGAGGAACGGGTTCTGGAAAGTTTTGGGATAGTATTGAAATTTTTTTGAAGCAAGGTTGTACGAACCGTGTATAGTGCCATTACTAAATAGATGCATTTTGAATATAACCTTTCCGTATAATTTTATTACTATTCCAATTTGTCCATGCAATCTATGTAATTTCAATTTTTTTATCCCTACTCCTTTTTTCAAAGGACATCAAAGACGGTAGATTTAAGTCATTTTGTGTTTATTCCATCAGAGTTTCCATTTCCCTTGTGGAATCCTCGAAAACGTGCACCAGTTTATTTTGGCGTGGACAGGGATGATAAGTTTTACTCAACAACTCATGCCATGAATCAATATTTGGTGAGTGAAGCAATTTGAATTATCCTAAATTTGAAAGTACTGGGAATTATTTTAAATTGTTTGTAATTTTTTTAGAATTATTTGGAATTATTTGAAATTAAATGGAATTATTGAAATTATTTTGGATTATTTAAATTATTTGAAATTGCTTGAAATCATCTGAAAGTAATTTGAATTTATATTTGAATTGTTTAAAAAACGGTTTGGAATTATTTCAAATAATTTGAAAAATTTTTAGAATTATTTCAAATAATTTGAATTTATTCGGAATTATTGAAAACTATTGGAAATGTTTGGAATTAATTGGAATTATTTGAAATTTTTTAAAATTGTTTAAAGTTATTTGAAATTGCTTGAAACCATTTTAAATTAATTTGAATTTATATTTGAATTTAAAAAAGGGTTAGGAATTATTTAGAATAATTTGGAAATATTTAGAATTATTTGAAATAATTTGAATTTATTTGGAATTACTTGAAACTATTTGGAAATGTTTGAAATTAATTGGAATTATTTAATTTTTTTTGGAATTGAAATGTTTTGGAATTATATGGAATGTTTTGGAATTTCTTTGAAATTATTTGGAATTATCTTCAATTGTTTCAAACTATTTTTAATATTTGGAATTATTTGAATTATATGGAATTACTTAAAATTATTTGGGATTATTTGAATGACTGAAATTCTTTTATCAATGACAGAGCCATTGCGTGATAATAAATTTTAGCTCAGCTATTTCTTAATAATTTATTTCATATTTCAAATAGAAAAACAGTTTTCCTGAAGCTCTTATTCCTGGACTGCATGTAATACAAGATGACAGGCGGGTTGTTCTATCCATCCCAAGGGAATCTCACTCTGATGTAAGTGTTAAAGTGTGGTCTACACCTTCCATTTCTATCTCCTTTCCCTCTCTTTCTATTTCTATCTCCTTTCCCTCTCTTTCTATTTCTTTCTCCCTTTCCCTCTCCTTCCATTTCTATCTCCCTTTCCCTCTCCTTCCATTTCTATCTCCCTTTCCCTCTCCTTCCATTTCTATCTCATTTCCCTTTTAATTTCTTTTTCTCTCACCCATTGGTTCCATTTCTATCTCCCTTTCTCTCTCCTCCCGTATCTATCTCCCTCACCCTCTCCTTCCATTCTACTTCCCTTTCTCACTCTTTTAATTTCTATCTACCTTACCCTCTCCTTCCATTCTGTCTCCCTTTCTCACTCTTTCAATTTCTATCTCCCTTACCCTCTCCTTCCATTCTGTCTCCCTTTCTCACTCTTTCAATTTCTATCTCCCTTAGCCTCTCCTCCCGTTTCTATCTGCAATTCAAATCCCTGTCCATTGCTTCATCACTCTCGGGCTTACATCGGCAGATGCATAATTGCCTCTTCTTCACCACACTATTCCAGTTTGTATTATAACGACTTCTCTTTTCGACTTCTTTACGTGCATCATAGTCTGTATTCTGTTGTGATTGTAATTGTATGATACATTACATCACAAAATCTTAGTTATACATTAAACATCAAAAAAGATTACATATTGTGTAGAAGTCTAAAATGTTAACACCGAAATTCATATCAATAGATTGTAAGTTTATTTGAGCGCCTAATAGTGAAAGAGGACCAGTCTGGGACGGTTCCTGTCCTGGCAGACATTTCCACCTTTGTGGACAGTTACGTTGTCTTCAATGTGGTTTCAGAGACACAGGTCTCTCATCGCAAGACCACCAGTATGTTCCGCAACCCGCGTTACATGACACACAAGGCTGGACAACCTACAGGTTAGTTGTGTTATTCATCAGTTGCCACTTGGTAATTAATTAACCAGTTTTGCAAACACAAAATCCATCTTTGTATAAGCTTCCTGGAATATAGGTTCACGTAAAATCTCTATTGACCAAGTATAGACTTCGTAATAAGCTGCTCTTTTTTGTTAGTCTGTGGGTTAATTCTCTGAATTTCACGGTATGTTTTTGTTTATAGGCTGTACATTGATCTGGAATAGAGTGTACATTGGTCTGTAATAAGGTGTACATTGGCCTATCTGTGCAGCTATGTGTTTGCCCTTCTGTTATCATGTTACATATCAAGGTGGCCCGAGTAACTTATTTACTTGTTTGTTTCTTTAGCACTTTCAGGCTTCTATATACAGGATATAACTTGACCGGGTGGAGAAATTTTGTAGGACCTTTGTGAGAATTGCCGTTTAGTAACAAACAGTAACTCGACCCTTCTAACTTCAAATTTGGTCTTGTTCCAGTGGTTGGACTTGCATTCATCATGCTTCATTTAGGAGTTGACTCTGTATCACCCATCAGTTATGGCGGGGAGCTACTGGACGGTAAGTTTAACATGTTATAGAAAAGGCTGGCCTTGTGACGGAAAGATAAAGTACAAAATGCAAGATTTTGACAAAAATGCAAAATTTTGACAAAGTGGTATTTTCGTGTTTGATTTGCTCAAATTTTTAGTTTTTCAGATCCTTTTGCCTTCAATTTTTTGTCAGTTCGCAATTGGTTTTGATCTGCAAGTACATGTGTGGTGTCAGGCAACGTTATCCAGAGTAACTATATGTTGACATAAAAAAGCGAAGGGGTTGGTGCAGTGCCAAGATCTCTGCCAACCAACCCAGAGCTTCCAGGTTCAATCCCCGGCCACGTCGAGGGTTGAATATTTGTGCAACCTTCTTTCCCGCTAAAGTTCGCTCAGCTTTCCATCCTTCCGGGATCGGTAAAATGAGTACCAGCATACATGGACCACTTTGAAGCGGCTGCCAGAGAACCTATTTCTTTCAGAGGTTTGTTGTCCCGTTTTGGGATCATGTGAGAATGCCATTGACAACACTTTTCTTTGTATCATAACCAGATTTCATATAAACCGTGGATGTCTCAAGTTAGGAAGCAGTTGTTGAAACCCTATAAAGTGACCTTTCATTTTGTTCGTCCTGAAAGGTAGAATTAGGAAATGCTAACTGTTTCAACAATTCAGAGGTACAGAATTTGCACGAAATTCGATTTCACCTTAAAAATCAAAGTCATCTCAACTCTGCAACCAGTTGTTGAAACCCTATAAAGTGACCTTTCATTTTGTTCGTCTTGAAGAGTAGAAGTGTTTGGTGTTATTTAATCTAACTTTTGAACCTTTTATTGAAACCTTATAGTGTGACCATTCATTTTGTTCGTCTTGAAGAGTAGAAGTGTTTGGTGTTATTCAATCTAACTTTTGAACTAGTTGTTGAAACCCTATAAAGTGACCATTCATCTTGCTCGTCTTGAAGAGTAGAAGTGTTTAGTGGTATTCAATCTAACTTTTGAACCAGTTGATGAAACCTTATAGTGTGACCATTCATTTTGTTCGTCTTGAAGAGTAGAAGTGTTTAGTGGTATTCAATCTAACTTTTGAACTAGTTGTTGAAACCTTATAAAGTGACCTTTCATTTTGCTCGTCTTGAAACACAGGCTGTGGCAAACGTTGTTACAAGTACAGTATCGGATGCTTAAACAAACCTTTGTTGTTGCGTGTTGATTTGTGTTCATGAAGGCCAATTTTCCATATAAACCACATCTGCAAGCCGCGATCGATGTTCTGCGATGCAACTGCTGTCTTCCTGCACTCCGAACTGCCATTTAGTTTATAACAAGCTGCGTGGTTCAGTTTAATGTTTACGTCATATCAAACTTTTAAACGAGCTAAAGAGGTTCATGAAGGTTGGCAACTTTGAGTTTCGAAGTTGATTTGCAAATCAAATACTATCAAAGGAATTCTCGCATGATCCAAAATAATAAAACAAACCCTAAACGAAAGAGGTTTATTAGGCTGGCACGTCGAGAATATTTTGCAAACTAAAGCAAGATTAAAATTCGTATTTACGTCTAACCAATACACCATATGTCTGTTTATGCGGCATACAGAGAACTTACCAAAGAACGTTTCGCACTGAGGTTTTAAATCACAAATTGCATTCATATTCACCAATAACCCCTTTCTAATGTTCATGTAGATAACATCGTTTTGTTACACGTGAACTGTGTCGCGAATTACGTTCTTGCATACACGAAGAAGTTGACAGCTACAATCCGCACGGTCAAAGGTGTTGGAACGAACCCCTCCCCCC
>JANSTR010107764.1:0-12131 GCA_025434805.1 Antipathozoanthus remengesaui | reverse complement strand
CATACATGGACCGATTTGAAGCGGCTGCCAGAGGCGCCTATATATGCTTCCGGTTCTCTAGGGGTAAAATGATCATTGTAAAGCGCCTTTGAGCATTTTCCTATGGAAAAGCGATATATAAATATACCACTTTTCTAGTTTTTTTTACATTCTTGTAGGTATGTATCAATTCGCTCTACATATCTGTGTTGTAGGCGAATTTCCAATGTCAGAAATCAGCGCAGTCAGTTCCCAATGAAATTTATTATTATTATTTGGCGCTTCTTAATTGCTTCGTATGGAAGAAACGAGTACATACAATTTAAAATAATTTTTGATTTAGTGAATTCTTTCAAAACTTTTCAGGTTTTATCCGAGTGGTGATGCATTCGGCACTGCCTCCGATGACTCAACGGTAAGTTCTCCGTCTTTTCGTTACAACACCACGAAGCCATGGCCTGCCATCATCGTTTCAATATTTAATCTAATTTTGTTTTTCATTTGATTAACTTTCACAGTGCCGATTGTACGATTTAAGGGCAGACCACGAGCTCGCTGTGTATGGAAAGTCACATATAATCTTTGGAGCAGCTGCACTCGACTTTTCACTCAGCGGTGAGTATAAATTATTATATTTCCAAAATATCCAAGGTGAAAACAATCTGCACGGCGTAGCTCAGCTGGTTTGTGCGCGGCTTCCGAGCTAGAGGTCACCAGTTCGATTCTCGGTGAATCCAACGTCTGTTTCGACTTTCCTCTGGTCCGTGTAGCTGGAGCTTAAATACCCGTAGAACGGAGCATTGACAGAGGGAGGGGAGGGAGGGGATAAAGGACGCACCAAGGGCCACACCCTCGTTAAACAATGTTACTTTACATTGGCTTTGGTTTACGGCAGCTTACGGTAGTCAGCTGATCTGGCTCCATGACGTCACGGGAAAAACCTGTTATCAGTATTGTAGACTCTCGCTGAAATTTAATGAACTTTTGAATGCAAGATTGAGCCAAATCAACTGTAAATAAACCGAAATATACAACAAGCGACATGGCAGCCATATTTGTTCGTTCTCGTGAACTTTAATCGCACACAGAAAGGCATGCTTTGGGGACTGGGAATGACAACAAGTTTTTCCCGCTTTCTTACACCTGATTGGCTAATTTAATAATCTCAGATCAGCTGGAGATTCCTTTGCTATTTGGTACGTATTTACCTCCAATTCACCATAATAAAAAAGATGGCGGCTGTACATTTGACCACAATGCCTTGCGAACCTAACTCAGTTAGTTCCTTCCTATACCTTTTTAAAAGCGTTTTCGTGTTTTTCGCGCGCAAAGAGTTATGGGTAAATGTACCAGTCGCCATCTTTTTTGTTACGGTCAATTCTGGACTATCTGGACAATTAACATGGCTTGTGACTAATGTGAGAATAGGCCTGGGACAATATTTTCTGGAGTGGGTAGGAGAGGGTGAGAAAAGTTCAAGCTCAAACGTTTTTTGTGGCTATAATCATGCAAACAATTTTTAAACAACATAAACTAATGATTCGTGAGGCAACATGCATGCAAATATTGTTTTGGTTTTCGAACTTAAAACAACTTATTTTTAGTGTTACAAGCTCTACAAACAAAATTAGCCAAGGCTTTCTACGATGAATGGTTTTGTTTCCAAGTTCAATTTATAGCCGTACCCCTGAAAATTTAATTAAAACCCCGCATTGGTCATACAGCCTTGTATGCCGATATTGTGACTGTGTCATTTTAATGCCAGCATTTGTTTCTTTTTAGGACGAATACTTTTTGTTGGTTACCATGACTACACGGTTAATGTATGGGATACCTTAAGGGTAAGACATACGCAGTGTCACTTTCTTCAATCCTAAACACCGAGCGATCCAATATAAGAAGGCTGAAAATCTCAGCTTGTCAATCACGGTTATTCGTGCTGCGTGCGATTGACTGATAAACGTAAACAATGACAACTGTCCAGGTGTGGTGGAGTGCAAAGGTTCTCTGCCACGTTCAACTTCTTCGATTTCCAACCCGCGAAATTTCAAATTCATATTCGAAATTATTGGGACCAAGAGTTAAGATATCACTATATTTTTTATACAGCAGTTAGGTTTATATATTCAAAGTATTTATTGAGATTTTATTTGATTCTTCTGCATAGAAAAGACACCCAAATTACAAGATGTTTCCCGTTCAACTGTTACTGCATCCGCTTTTAATCATCTCTTGTAGGATCTGCTGTGGTATCCAACAAGGGGGAGGAGCTTTGCCTTTTATAGGATCGCTCCGTGTTTTGTGTTTCTTGATAATCTCCTGTTAGCACTAGTTCATTCCCGGCTGGCAGAGATCTCTCATGTCCCACTGGAAATGCGAGATACCTGTCTGCCACGTGCTCGTAGATAGAAACGTTTTCTGACCTGGTCCCGGTTGTTCAAAAGTGGGTTAAATGTAGTCTAGGATTAGGCAAACTTTAACTTAAGTATTCTTGGAAAGAATACGATTGAAATTCAGTCTTTATAACGTATTGCTTAATACTTCTAGGAAACTAAGTTTGGTTTAGCTAAGTTAGAAGGTTGCGAAATTTGCTCCGATTTAAAATAGATGTAAATAATGCCCTGTAATTTTTAGTGTTGTATAGTATGATTGATTCCATATATGGGTTTTTATTTTCACAACCATTTTCCTCTCTGTCTCGATCAAGATGTTTAGTGAGCAATTGACAAGGCAGAGCGGACACGGCTTCTCCGTAAACGATAACTTTGTTATGAGAGCTTTTTTACCGTAGATAATAAACGAATTACATTACATTACATTTTAGGTAATACAGTCTGAGTCAGGTTATAAGCTTCGTGGGTTACAATTGAATTTTGTTAGCGCCAACCCGGTTTCGAACAACCAGGACCTGATCTATTAATCTTTTATACATACAAACGACATCTGTTTATCTCCATGGGAAACTGACTTGACGTCAGCATTGGATGAAAGGACATTTATCACGTGTGTTTTTTTTTGTAATTTATTTATTTTTCTTCAAAATTTACAATACATGATTGTTTACACACACACACACACACATACACACACACACACTCACACAAAGTGTCATCTTTGTCTACCCTCGCTTTTTCATATCCTTATATGGTTATTTTATTGAAGTTTTGAAATTTAGTTTGTTTTCCTTTAGTTCTGTGACGATTGCTAAAACTGTGGTATGAAGGGGAGTAGAGCTTTATCACGTGTTAGAAGTTAGCCAATCAGCGCGTGCTGTGTAACTTGGTCTAAAGGCACCATCCCACAACGCATCACGAGATTAGTGACAAGAGATGTTGTTCACCTATTGAAATTCAACAAATGAGTTGCTTACCAGACCTTTTACAACTCAGAGCAACCCGTTATCATCAACATTAGGAGGTGTCCTCACCTTCAGGGGGTATTTTCACCCCCTATTCAAAGTTTCAGGGGGTTGTCGATTTTTTTATTTGCAATGAAAAAACTTCATTATGAAGTTTAAGATTCGTTTTTCTTCTTGTACCAGCATCAAAATTTTACAATTGACATACAGTAGTGGAAGTTTGTGCTGCATGGGAATCGTCTTTCTTTCCTCGATGTCATTCGGCATGGGTTGTGTGCTCATAAAATGTTAGTTTCAACTTGTGGATGGTCTACCTCCACTTGCATGAACTGGCTCAGTTGTGTTCCTCGCAGCACTTTCATTTCACAAACAGCATAAACAATCGACCAAGCTCTTTGTTCATTTCTATGTGTCTATATTAATCTGGCAGTTATATTAGCGCTGCAAAACCATACTGCGCACTGAAGAGACTGATAAGGGGAATTCAAACGCACGAACTGGATATTTGCACATTATTTTCACCCTCGATTTGATTACCAAGGGGGTATTTTTGAACTTCGGTGCGTGGAATACGTACAAAATGTAAGTGAACGGGAAAGCTGATAAATGTATTCAAAGATAATGAATTTAAATGCATTAGACTTATTTCAAAAGCGAAGTGTGAAATTTGAAAATGGCGGCCATATTCGGACCGTTTCGCGGTCGCGAAGTCTTCTGGGATGGTGTCACATGGACAATTCAGTCAGCCATTTTAATTATGCAACAGCCAATCACCTGTTCTTTCTTTCGTTTTATTTAGGTCCCGTCCACACGGATACGGATTTTTTTGAATCCGGAACTTTTTCATTCGGGATACGGCTTTCGTCCACACGGATACGGCGAATTCGACAGCGAATCCGGAACTTTTTGAATACGCTCTCCAGAGTGGGAAAAAATACGCAACGAATCCGATAGTGTGTGGACGGCGAATCCGGATATTTTCGAATACGACGACGTAGAAAGTAGTGTTCAGTCTCTTAGCAAGCAATGAAACATTCATCAATATTATGGAAAAACGTAAAAATGGCCTGGGTACTAGAGTGAATCCGGATTCCATCGTATTCGTGTGGACGGGCAAATTCGATTTGAATACGCTACGTTTGGATGGAGATTTTTTTTAAACCGTTGCGGATTCAAAAATATCGTATTCGTGTGGATGGTGCCTTATATCCAGTCCGTTAACATAATTAAATAATTAAGTTTGGTTGGTATATATATTATTTTTTGTAATTTTACAGACGGAGAGACTTGGTATTTACTATGGACACGATAATCGGCTGAGTTGTCTTCGAGTGTCTCCAGATGGAACTGCCCTTTGTACAGGGAGCTGGGACCATACACTTCGAGTGAGCATGCTTTAATTAGCCTTCATTCTGTATCACTTGACTTCATTCAACCTATCTGGCTCGTGTTTACATTTCAACCTCTCTATAGAAAAGTGTTATATTTTAAGGCGGCGGAACTAATACTTTAGCTTGGTTGGATTTTAGGAATGGACATATATTCTAAAACCTTTCTGTTTCCCAATGCCGATAGGAAGTTGTGATGAATTAAAATAGTGATAACGCACTTTCGTAAAACTTTACCAGCGTAGCTTTGGCTTTCTAGTTGGCGATGAAGGGGAAAAGCGAAGCGGCGAAAAAATGGTCGCAAGGGGAATGGGGAGAGAGGAGAGAGAAAATTCGTGCTTCGCTTCGGGTCTTCGGGTCTCATGGCTTCGCTTTTTTCCCTTCCCCGCCAACTAGAACGTCAAAGCTACGCTGACAAGTAAAACTGTACCCACTAATGTTTTAACTTCGTACCCAGTGTCCGTGCTTTTGTGGGGCTCCTCTTACTTCCACGAGGAGCGGACCCTGGGTGCAAAGTTTGCTGATGTTTGTCGTATTACTGGAAGCACCAATCTTATGTAGCAAATTTATGATGAAGTGTGACATTTACCATAAAACTGATGTAGAGTTGTGTTGTCTACCGGCTATCAATTCTACCCATGTCAATCCGCCATGCAGACAATCAAATTTCTTAACTTGCAGGTCTGGGCATAAGAAGATTTTTGAGATTTGCAGTTTGATATCCAGGCTGACCATGTCAATATTACTTGGTACTACGTTTGAGAAGCAAGAAGCCGAGAAAACGCAATCGAAACTGCGGTAGTCAATACTTTTTTAGGGAGAATAGGCAACAGATACATAGCGTAGAGAACCGTTTGCACCTTACGGCCGACACAAGAACGTTTGTTCTGTTATTAAAAGGAAAACATATTGAAGCTTTAAGATTATGATCTCCTAAATTCAGTCAATACGGTTTATAGTATGCGGACGTAGATTCACAATAATCCCTTCTTCGACTCGATGCAATGAGTTTCGTCGCACTCGAAAATATGCAATGGAAATTCTCGCCCCAGTTCCGGCCGTGAGTTGAATTCGGTTCTTTAATTGCAGAAGACAATCCTCCGTACCGAAAAAGATGGCGGTTGTACATTTAACCACAATGCCTTGCGAACCTAGAACTTGCTGAACGTGGAAGTTTGGGGAAACGTGTCCATGCACTAACAACATTGTGTATGCTAGGTTTGAAGTTTTTAGATCCTTTCCATACGGTTTTATTAGCGTTTTCGTGCTTTTCGCGCGCTAGGAGGTATCGGTAAATGTACCAGTCGCCATCTTTCTTGTTACTACCAATTCAGGGTCTGCCGTTTACTATATTTGCATCCTGCATACAAGGGAAGCTGAATAATGGAAATAGTTGGTAAACGGACGAAAAGAGAAAAGTTTATTTTCAGCAGGTGCTGTAACTGTACCAGATGCTTAAAGTCCGTCTTAGCAATGATTACTGCCCGTATAAATGGCGACATCGGAAACATGGGATAGCAAGTCTTGTACGTCTTATTAACGGAAATATTTGATAAAAAAGAATCAGATTTAAATGTAGCCATTTATTTGAGGGTTTATAATCCAGTTTTTGCAATCGTACTTTAAAAATATTTTTAGATACATTCTAATATAATAATATCTTTTAATATTATGATTCAAGTATTTTATTGAAAATCTAGTAACACTCGTGAAATTCTACAAGAACGGAACGGAAAAAACTGGGGTCGATATTCGCAGTTTTTGGCCGAGAGGGCCTAGTGCTAATTTGGGTGGACAGCAGTTGTTGTTGATCAGAAAAGATGGGGGAAAAGTTAACTGTTTTTTTTTTTGGCTGTCATAACCTTTTTAGAATTAGTGAGGAATCTGGATAAGACAGGCGTCCTTTTGCTTCGTTCCGCTCATGCTTGCTCTTCGGCAAATCAACCAATGATTTAACTGAATTATATTACACTCCTCTGCTGTTTGCCTCGGAAATCTCACCTTCTAACCTTCTTCTAATGTATCATGTTTCTTTGCGTCGTCAAATTTCGAGCTGGCACCCAAAGTAGCCCCAGGCCCGCTCGTCCAAAAACTGAAAAATCGGCCCTAGTCTTTTTAGTTCAGGCCAACTCTGTGACCAATAGCATCCGGGACGCTAGTGTCATCTTTTCCATATCTTCTGATAGTGATTATTTCGATTTTCCGAAAACCGTTTTTCTACAATTTCCGAAAGTGTTCGCTTTCTGAAGCCTTTTCGACAGCTTAGGAAGTTGTTCCAAAAATTTGTGTTTTTGCGTATATGACTGACAAAACTAAAATTGGAATAGTGATTGAATAAAATTATACAGCGTATTGTTTTGTGTAACCACTGGAAGAAAAATTCATACAAATTTTGCCCCCACTGAGGTAATACCCGCTCTAAATACTCATGTCAACTTTTACTTTTAGTATAATAGGCCCTATACACTTTTGATCACTCTTTCTTGAAATTTGTACACTGGATAATGAAAATATAAAACGAGCTATCGATTATGATTAAATAATAAGTCAATGAATTTTGTATTTTATAATGAAAGTAAGTTATCAAAGATATGTCATAATTTGTACATAGAAGTAAATAGAGGTAGCTTTAAACGACGTTATATAAAGTTATTTTATTGTGACAAGTAATTTACATTGAATATCAGAGATCTGAAATTGCACTTTTCACTGGTCAAAACTTCTTAAAACAGTTGTACAATCCAAACTCTTAAAAAACTATAGACTGCGTCAATGGGTACGCAAATCAACCAAGGGTTAACGAAAACAATTTTCCACGCCGTATGGTTAGAAAAAAGCTGACATTTCGAGCGGTAGTTCTTCGTCGGAGCATCACTGATTCAGATGCGCCGACGAAGAGCTAATGCGCGAAACGTAAGCTTTCTTCCAACCTTACGGCACGGAAAATTGTTTTCATCAAACCTTGGTTGATTTTATTATAAGTTGTACACGTTTGAAAGCGCTCCGCTACTGATGTACCCAACAATTGGGAAATCGAACGTATTTGTTTCACTGTAGTTGTTACACTTAATATAACGGCAAAATTTGATGATTTCAAAAACAACATGAAATGAAACACCTACGTTATTAGATATAACTGGTAGAAATAAATAATTTTAAATCTGTTTGAAGAAAATTACAGTACGTACATACATGATAATTGAAAGGGTTCTCGACAGTGAATCAGTTGTAATTTATTAAATCAATAAAACCTGTTATTATATTGTAGATGTTTTCTGAGAACTAGCCCACTCGAAGAATCCGCACGACGGTACTATACCCAGGTCCCGAGTGAATATTTTCCAAATGTAACGTGCGTGCGTGAGATATCGGTATGCGATGTGACATTTCTTGCCATTGAATGAATTACTCCCTCCCAGAGGCGCCGCGCAAGTACTTTTAAAAAATGGGGGGAGGAGGGATAACTAGTGACTTGAAATTAGTAGCGAGCTAGAAATATTTCATGTCAGTAACTTAACTCGACAATTTTTAAGAATAGTCGGGGGAGACTTGGTCAACCCCCTCCCCGTCCCCCCCCCCACACACACACACACACCCCGCGGCCCTAACCCAGGATTTCAATCTTCGCGGCAGGTACACTGTCGATATACCAAAATGGAAGTGAGATATATCGTGCCATTCGAATATAAAATTCATCAAAGATCATGCTGAGAGAAGGCGCGAATATTTTAAAGGGACACACCTGACGTCACAAAATCGTCTAATTTCGTGCAGTTGGAAATTACCACGGTTCAGTAAAAAGTGTCGGCCGAAACATGACTTTCAAGTTCAGCAGCAACCAAACAATGTCTTATTTACTGTTTTAAATGACCTTTGAGCTGAACTTTCATTCGTAATTTTGGACTACGAAAGGCTTTTTTTCACGGCTGGTGTGAACCTTTTCATATTAACAGACTGTTGCAGTGAATAAATACCTGTTGAAACAGGCAAGCAATAAGTCCATATTAGGGCATTTCAAAGTCACGTGACATCTAGCGTGTAGTCAGAATTTTGTAGTTTTTGCACTTGTCTGCTGAAACTTCAGTCAGTCCCGGCGGTTACTTTCTGGGTATGTACTGCCCTTTAGGATGTGGTTTTCGAGCCGATTTGGTCTGAAAGAGAGTTTAGCGGAACTTAGGAGAATTTTGCTGCCATAAAAAGTTCCCTCTGTTATAAGGTACCGATTTTACTATTTTGTCTGAAGTAGGTTTACCGTATTTCGTCTGGAATAGGGTAAGGGTTTGATTAGACCGCACACCCCTACCCAGACTTTAGATGAGTCCGTATTCTATGGTTTGATTTTACATCAGTTTGCAGCGCAAATATAATTTTGAAATTGCATTGACAATACCATGAATTTGAATTTAATTTTAGGGGAGTTATAATCAACTCATAAGAACTGGCATTGTTTGTTTAGGGACAAATCTGTGTTTCCGTACGCAGAGAAAGACTTGTGATAGAGCTCTGCACTCGTACATGCAAGAGGAAAGAACACATGTAAGAACGTATATATAACTTCAAATAATCAATCTCTGGCTCTGTTTTTCTTCGCTCTTAACTGCACTCCGGGCCTGGGAGGAAGGGGCAGGGCTGTCCTACGCTGAACGAAGAAAAAACAGGGCTAGAACTGGACTAAAATTCAAGGTCCCTCGGGCACTTGTCGGCAACGTCACGACAATAACTGCGATATTGTTCCTGAGCACGTAGCTTAAGAGCTTCCGTTGTTTGTGGATTAATTATACTCGCAATGCACGATATAAGACCTTCTTAGTATTTAACATCTAGTCTGTGCCTGCAGTAGTGTGAACTAAACGCGTTTTGCCTAACACAGTTTGGAGTCTCGTTAAACTGGATTCAAATCAATCATCGAGACTCCTGAAGTTTGGTCATTGGTGCAACAAACATGAATATATTAATATTCCTTGTGCTAATGTTTATGGCTGCTTGTGTTGTGGTGAAGGCGAGGATCTGTAGGCCAGGCGAAAACCCAGTCAACTGCAGAGTATGTATGATATGTTTGCTGAGAAATTTGGAAACTGGGCGATGGGGTGAAGTGATTAGAATTGAGGTCGCGGCGACCTTGTCCACAAACATGCATGTATATATCTGTACACATACAGGCCCATACAATGATATTTATTATGACTCATCTTATTATGTTATCATTTGATTAGAGCTAGATACGATTTCAGTTGATGATATCAAACAAGTGTGATAGTATCCCAAAAATAGAGAATATGATAGTTCACAAACCATCACCTCTAATATTTCTAGAAATTGCTATAAACCAACTTTATTACGAACATTTTTGCTTCTTAGGGAAACTATATTCCATACAGACATTGTTTTTTGATTCTGCGGGTGGAGATTACAATTTGTTCTCTGTTGCGAATACACCATTGTTTGTGACTAAAGTCTTTGTTTTTTATGTTATTTTACTCAATGCGCAATATTGCTTATAGTATGTCTTGCGAAAATCGCATTTCAAATACAATCCGTGAAGAACCGCAGAGAATGTGACGCTCCAAAGCATCCTGAAGTTGGACCAGGCACGTTTAATTCTATCTATGACTACGCAAACCCTAGATATCTATTTATTTATAACTCATTTGTTCAGGTATTACTTTAGATTCGTACATATTAGTCCAAACGAAATTGAATGTTCCTTCAGCTGAAAGTCACGCTACACTTCGTTTTAGTTCGGTTGTGAATAATTTGTTTACATGTATTGGCTATTGCCTCAAGAGTTAAAGTATGTCGATGTTGAAATTTTCCAACAGCCTTTTAATTAAGAATAGACTGTGTTCTTGACTGGCACTCACATTTATTACACACGTTCTTGACACTGACTGACTGAGTTCCCATTTTGCTATAGTCCTTTAACCCTGCCGACGGATTATTTAAGCGTGATTTAATTTTCTTGTAGGAGAATGATTACCTGTCAATATCAGACTTCCTGTTGTTTTTTTAGGGAAAAGAACGCAGAAAGATTTTGCAACAGCAAAGAATTTGAAAGAATGTAGTTTGCTCCTGGTTAACTCATCTATTATTTGCTCTTTAGTATTTCTATTCATCCTTTTACAAAATGTTTATCTCTTTAAAAATCAATGACGTTAGAATGTTAATAAGTAGTTAGCTAGTTTATGGGTAGTTGATTCAGGCTTAATAAACTTTCAAAACTATTTTTATTTCAAAAGTTTGCGATAATTTCACAATCAATTCTCAGTGAGTTGTAAACTGTTTCAATTTATAAAAGCGATGTTAAAACACACTCCGATTAGCTTTATTAGTAATATTTCTAGTCGGGCACACTTGCTACAGTCTGTGTTTTACAAAGGCGCTCGCATAACAGATGCAAGTGACCAAGGCTAAAGCTATAAGACTTCATTGCGGAACTCGGATGTTAGATCCACCCTCAATTTCCGATGAAGAAGATATCCACTGCCGGTTACGTCAACAAAACACCGTGATATTGTTCCTGGACACGCAGGTCAAAAACCTCCGTTGTTTGTAAGATAAAAATTAGAATTATTTTGAAATTATTTTGCAACCACCTCACGAATCGTTAACATACGGCGGCTTAAGTCTGGAAAGCACTTTACCCTTTACATCCGTAGCTTTTATTTCCTGTTGATTTAGCAACAACCAGAGAGTACAGGGAACATGAAATTTTTCATCTTAGTCTTGGCGGTTACTGCTTTCTCTCTGGTGAAATCACAGATAGTAAGTATACAATTGTGTCTGCAAAGACAGCAAAATTCCTCATTCCTGCCTTTTCAATTTAGTAAATTTATCAAACTTTATGAAAATTGCCAACTTCTGAATTTCATGAAACAATGAACATTCTGAGAATACACTTTTCGAGACAAGCAAAATGAATGGTCACTTTATGGAGTTTTGTCAACTGGTTCAAAAGTTAGGACATTCTTGGTTTATTTGAAGTCGGGGTTTAGTAGGGAAAGGGTTAAGGTCGCGAAACCTATATAAATAAGTATATAGAAGGATGTTAGCTGGCGAACCTTCTCTTCTCTGCGTGATATTCCAGAATGTGTAGTCTTATTAACATCCGCAATCCGTTATCATATTTAACCCTATCTTACACGGGCTTTTTGAGGTTGGGGGGGCACAAAGTGCCCGCGGCCTCTAACTTCCTTCCATTTCAAGTAATGACAACAAAACTTGGCACAATATAGTTTGTTGCAAGACCAATTAGATGATGTGTTTTAATTGACAATATACATAACAATGACGTCCGATAATTACGTCACAAAATCGAATTTCGCCGTTTTCTTGCCGCATTTCAAGCAATTCAAACGATAATAGTCACAAAATTAGATGATTACAAATGAAATAGATTGCATTAACAG
>JANSTR010107763.1:0-20145 GCA_025434805.1 Antipathozoanthus remengesaui | reverse complement strand
ATGATGGCATTTTTTGACTAAATTGGCATAAAATAACCATATTTTGACACTCTGTAACTCCAAAACGAAGTCGGTGAGCCCCATTTTTTATTCCATTTTCGGAATCAACATATACAAAGGAACAACCTGACAAAGTTTGAAAAAAAATCTATGTGCGGAAATTTTTTCAGGGGAATGACCTTAATTGGTGATCGACTCTGGCAATTCTAACGTTTTCACAATAATCTGAATTCAGAAGAGCGAAAAGAGTAAATAAAGAGTTTGCAGAAAAATGCCATAAAACGTTTGCAGGGATTGTGCCCGCTGAGAGGAAAAGTTATCTGACTTTTGTAATCTGTTCGCTAACTTTCAAGGTTGAGCTTGAACAGCTCAGAGCAACATTGACTTCTGATTTGAAGGAGAGAAATGACATACTGGACAAACTAACGGGAGAAAGAGGTACCTTTCTAACTGTTTATTTCTAAAATCTGTTCAACCATACATATATTCTAGTTTCGATATAAAGTTTTGAATTATACCTTCTTCCTTTGCTTTCTCTGTGCTTTTGCAGCCACCGTTAATTGAATGCTGTTATTTGATTAAAACTGAATTGAACTGAGTGACAAGAATAGTATTTTGCAAATATGTAGAAGTTAGTTCACAACATTAATTAACAATCACAGTAAAAAATCTGTAATATTTTTAGTCTTACAAGAGAGGAGCGCAGCAAATCTCTCTGTACACGTGAAGGTTACTACAGTAAATTAAATGTGACATGTTAATAGCTTCTATACTGTACGTCACAAAATGTTCTCTGGAATAATATAACCCCTTAATTGCTTTTGTCGTCGTAGAAAGTGCAGAAAAGCTTCAGGATGAATTACGTCTGCTGCGAGTTCAGCACTTTACTCTAAAAGAACAGCATGATGATCTAACTGAAAAGATGAAGTTCTTTACCAAGGTACACGTTCGTTTAATTTAGAATGCAGCAACAGATGTACACGTATCAGATGCATTTTGTAGGTGGTTGCCATAAGAGTAAACTATCCATTTAACACATTTTTTGCTTCCGTAATTTCTGTTGTTGTTGTTTGCTGAATACTTAAAGGGGTGACATTTAAAGCAAATGCGTACTTTGCTCGAGAATGACATCAGTCTTGTTTAACTTTGCCTCATCATAGTACCTTCACCAGCTTTGGTCACATGCTCACCTAGACATCCGAATAGTGACGACGGTGAGCGGAGCTAACACTTGTGCATTTTTCATTTGTTTCTAGGAGAGTGCAGTGGACTTTCAAGAGATTGAAGAGGCCCTTGTGCTCATCAAGGTACGATATATTATTATTCTTGAAATGCAACACTTGAACTTTTTGAATACCCACGATGAGTCCTGATTCTCCTTGGTGGAGCATCACAACTGTATAATTAATTTTTAGCGCAAGTTGATATTTTAACATTATGATATAGTTTTATTCGGAATTAAGTGATGACTTGTCCAAATCGCACCCAGATTGTAGATTTATAAGTATAAAATGAAATCATTGCAGACGCGAAAAGAGCAAGGAAGCCAAAACTTGGATTTTTTAGAAAAAGTGGATGAAGAACACAACAGAGGTGAGCCAGCTACTTATGTAGCTAGAGTAAATGTGCTTGTTAACATGGCTACTTAACACTTCTTTATAACGGTTACATCCTTGGCTCAATTGACTGGTGACTCCTCTTTAATTCTGTCAAAGGCAACCTCAAGAACCAATACCTGCTTCTGAAAATGACACTGAGATCTGTAGGATCTAAAATTTTTATTTGAAATATAATGGCCTAATTTTCGATAAATTCTTTGGCCAGCTTGGTTTAAGGTGAGTGAAAGGTATGCTCTTCAAGCTTTCTTGACTGATATTCGAAAGGAGTGTCAGAGTTGTCATTGTGTTTTACATGTAACTGCCGTTAGAAATTGAGAACGAATATTCTAATTTTTTAGTAGAAATCACTAGACATGGAACAAACCATTCTGTGAAATTTTAAAATTAAAACTTGTGTAAAAAAAGTCTGTTGAGTTTCAGTTTGTGCTGTATTTCGTGCGTACAGGAGACTCGCGTTCACGAGCAAAACAAAGTTTGGTTATTATTGTTCACACCATATTTTGTGACGCTTTTGGGTTTTTGGAACGGATTTGCCAGTAGGAAAATCGTTACAATGAGAACCCGAGTCCATTTTGGATGTGAGAAAGGAATGTGACACGGAGGGGGTCTATATTGGCTATTGCGTGATAGATCACGAGTAAGATAGCCAATCAAATTGAAGCATTTGCATTAGATGGTGACTAGATTTCTACTAATTATAATAGAACTTTGCAAGCTTAGACAAAATGAACTATTGATACAATTTTATTAGCCAAGAAGTAGCTAGTTTAAGTAATTTCATTTTTTGTAGGTCTTAAACGTAAAATGCAAGAGTTGGAAGCAGCACATGCTGATACTATTAACGAACTGGAGAAAACACGAAATATGTTAATACTTCAACACAAGATTAATAAGGATTATCAAAGTGAGGTAAGAGTTAGTTTGGTTGCACTGCCCTTACAACTGGTGTGTAATACCTTGCCGTCCAAAGTACTATTTTGGTAAACCGTGAGAAAAAGAAAAGTTAAATTTACTTGGAAGATACGGTGACCGTGCCCATGAAATTTCTTTCTTTACGTGACACTGAACTCACAATTCACAACTCTAAATGGAAAATGACAATCTGTGACGACTATTATGATTATATTTCAAATTCAAGCTTGCATATTGCCTGACTGTCCTTGAGTTCAATGAGCATAGACAAAGAAATCAAACTCGCCTGTTTTGGCGTGAACAAATACGGATGGTTTTGGAAAACAGTATACTCTAAATGCTCGAAAATGTGATAATCCAGGCTAGATAACGCTACCTTGAACTTTCTGCAGTAAATAATCGAGAATGAAGTAAACAAAGACCAAACTTTAGCCTAAACGATAACTTTAGTCAAAGAGTAGGAGAAAGCCAAGAAGTTAAACAGTTTTCACACTCGTAACGTGGTGTTCTCGAAAACGGAGACTATTCTGCGGATGTCTTTGGTCACCAAAACAGGACGTTTTCAAAAGCGTAGAGATTTTTTGAAAATAATGGCTTATCGTATTTGTCTGGACGGGCAAAAATGGAGGTTTTTTAAATACAATGACGTCACGCCTAGATTCCAGATCAAATATGATTTGAAAACAGTACATATAGATGCAGAAAATATGGAGAGTCAAATAAAATTTTAAAAAAACACCATGTGTGGACGCAGATTTGTTTACTGAATACGGAGAAAAGTCTCCATTTTCAAAATACTCGGGTTCTTGTTGACGGAATCGCAGTGTTAATTTCAAACAGTTGAAATACGTATCTGCCGGAGTTTTTGTGGCAATCAATTGGACAGAGTCACAGCCTTCACTAATTTAGTGCTTTCTGCGCTCTCACAATAGGATATTTGTTAAACGAAACATATTCTTAGCTCCATTTCTGAGGGAAAAAGTTTCAAACAAGAGTTGTCAAAATCAATCAAATTTCATCAATCCTAAAATTTGGACAACTGGAAAGGGTGGACAAGAGGAAATTGAATGATAGTTCAATATTCTCCATTCATAATTTAGTTCTTTCCTGCATTAACATGTTATGCATGCACACAAGATAGCTGACAAGTATTTGAAATGTACGCAAGTCGTAACTCTTAAGTTTTACGGCCGAGTTGTTTTTTTTAAATAGCAGTTTATAATTCTTCCACAAGCGTTGGAGTTATTTATCGTTATTTATTTCTCGACCTAGCAGTCAGTTACGAACAATTTCAGTTGCCTTCAGTTGTAATGTCTTGGCGATATGACTTTGAAATAATTTACTTCCTGTCAGTGCTGCTGTTCGAATTTTGATGTTGTTTATGTGTGCGTATGTGGCAACTAAAATGTATCTATATCTATGACTACCAGCGAGGGGTTCACATTTCAAGTGGGCGGAGCTGTGAATGAAGTTCTTGACACTTCCGGTGATATTTTTTTAAAGGAACCACTTCAGTCTCTTTCTTTCCTCCCACACCCGCGTTCACAATTCTCGTGGCCCGCAGTCACTCACCGAGTAACTCTCATTTTCATTTCGTTCGATTGATTTAGTAGAAAAGAAAGAGGCAGGGACAACAGGGAAATGTCAATAGTGCATAAAACATAATTTGTTTTCTGGTCACATTATAGGTTGAACGTTTAACGAAGAAGACAAGCGAAGACAAAAAGGAGTATGACTTAAAGATGCAGGAATATGCACAACTATTGGACATCAGAGCAGAGAGAATTAGGGTGAGAACTGATTTGAAGTGCAATTGTGATAAGATTTTCCCATTTGAGACACGACATCTCAAAACTTATATGTTATGTAGAAAGAATGGTGATCTAAAATGTTATTTATGTTTAACCGTAGGGCGCCCTGAGAGCGCAGGTTTCTAGCACTACCAGTTTTTATTATTGTGCGATGCTTTGAAAGTTTGTTGCAGAATGTGCAGATCGCTTCTATGTGTCACGGTAAGCCATCCAAGTTTTTTTCCTTCAGGGCCCTTATCATTGCAACCTAAGATATGCTGCATATTGGCACTTCTGTAGTCGCTTCAGGTATGAGGCATTAAAACATAGAACATAAAACATAACACACAGTGTCGCTCTAGTCCAGTTGCGACAGGACAAGTGACTCAGCGAGATTCTTGGGGAAATGTTATGGAGCCATGTGTTTTAGTTTCCTCGACACTGCTAATGTGGAGTAAGAGGAAGCCGCTTCACTGTTCGCATGCTTTCTCCAGTTCAGATGTTCCGTGAAATGAATCCCCAAGAGCTTGTGACTCTGTACGCTCTCAATCACAGTATGGTTCATTGACACCTCCAGTGGGATGCAGCCTAAGTTGTGCACTCTGGCTAGTTGTGCTGTTGAGAATAGCATCAACTTAGTTTTAACGCCCTTAAATGTGACGCTGTTAGGTTGCTACCAGAGGCCCATATTGTGTATAGCGTTGTCATGGTGCACCTGCAATTGTTGAGGTCTGATAGCAATGAAATTTTCCCTGTATAATATGAGTTAGGTTCGATGCCAGGTATCCTTATGTGGATGAAAACTGAGGGTGGTGTCATCTGCACACTGGTAACATTTGAAGAGGACAAGAATGAAAATTACGTGACTGCTTGGATGTACAAATGTCTTGTCATCTTGATTATCTTGATTATCTCTTGCCATCGTGCCTAATAGCATTGTTGTTAGCTTCATGGCTGCATGGAGTGGTACAGTATATTGTACAAGCCTACGTCATTTTAATCCAATGATGTACTTCGGCATCTAAATATAGCTGGAGGTCACTTCTTTGAAAGATATTCTAGTTGTACAATCTACTAGAAGGGCGCACCAAAAGGTGTTAGACATGGTGGGCTGGTATTCGCTATCAAAATGTGTGTTCTTCATCAAGTTAAGCAACCAATAAGAATAAGTAATCGCATAATAAAACTCAGAATTTCTCTGTATTGCGATCGTTTCGTGACCCTTCTCTCGGTGTTGACTTTCTGAGAGTGTCCTTAGTTCATTTTATAAGCTTCTTTGGGGCAACATTTGTTCTCTTCCTGCTTACGAGAAGGTTATCATACTTTAGTTTTCGTAGAGCAGTTGGGACGTAGAGCCCCTCCAGGTTCGAAAAATAGTGGTAAGATGTTTAGCAGCGGTCTTCACCTACTTGAACTTTGTTCCGAACTCAATCTTGCCATCACCGGATTTACATATGTAAGAGTGCCAAGATGGCCGCCAAGATTTTTAACTCTTCAAAAGTATTGTATTTTCTAGTGTTTTCGCTAACAGCTCTTCTTCCCGTTAGTTTTAACTTAACAATTAAGACAACTAGAACAGCATTTATTTTACAAATATTCGCTTCCTGCACATGGCCAATGATCAAACTTGTCGAACGCCTCTAGAAGACCGGTTGTTGAGTGGAGAAAACATGGATTCATTTACCTCTGTCTTCCACCCAAAGATCTTACACGATGTATAGATATTCAGGCTAATCCTGGGCCATTACTGTCATCAACTCAAGCTACTTATCCCGATCTGCGACCCCGAAGACCAAGCGAATGCAACTCCTATCATGGTTTATCACCATCGCAAACTTTACAGCCGAGAACAATTACTCTCTATTTGTCTCGCAAATGTAATCGTCAGGAGCTCAAAGAACATTTCAGGAAGCCTAAATTAAATGGCCTTTTCTGATATCGCGGTGCAAGCACGTGCCAAGGAATCGAGTAACACCAGGCAAAGAGCTATTCCAACTGTAATCAATCGCTGTGAATATAAACAACCTCGACATTGTAATCGCTATGAATATAAACAACTTCGAGAATACAAATGCCATGAGTACAACAGTTCCGAACTGGAAAATATATCAGGGAAAACTATTAACTTTAAATCCTGGGAAATCTTATGTCATACCTACTATTCTGTCGACTAATCTAAAATCACTAGCCAAGAAAGTGGATGAGATCCAACAAATTGCCGAACTAAATTCTGCAGGTGCTATATGCATAACTGAATCATGGCTGTCTCCGAATGATCCAGATTCTTGTGTCTCTATTCCTGGCTACAACTTATTTCGCAAGGATGATAAAATACCATGTAAGCGCCTTCAATTCTGCGATCAACCGGAGTTGAATCAATTTGGATTCAAATGAGGCCATACAGTCTACCGAGACAAATTACATCAATTGTTCTAGGTGTGATAAACCATTCGACCAGAAACAAACAACTTGAGAATATCATTTTACAAGAACACATACAGAAAAACCTAGATACTCTGTTGTCAAAGCAACCAAATGCCCTTGTCCTAATAACTGGAGATTTTAATCCCAACTGACTAGAGACTCTGGTATCTTAGACTGTTTTTTTTTACAAATAGACCCAAACTGTTCACTGTATCCCAGCTACTGAAAGTCGGATCGTCAGACCATTATACTATCCTGGCAAAACCAGTGGCAGCCCCCGCGTCTAGACCAGCGGTCAACAAGGTAAAGATACGCGACATGCGGGATAGTGCGTGGCGTGCGCTCGGCCGTTGGATTACTCAAAAGGATTGGACTCCAAACTTGATTGCTCCCTCGTGTGAAGATACATTTAGCCTGTTAATGACATATCTCAATCAAGCCATTGATACGTTGAAAGTAGTCAAAAAACATCCATTAGACCGCCCTTGGATCACAAACAAGATCAAAATATCGATCAGTAAGCGACAATCCGTATTTATTAACCAAGGAAAGAACTCACCTGCATACAGATACTGGAGAAATAAGGTGCAGTGTGATATTAAAATGGCTAAATATCATTACATATCACCATAAAGTTGTTGAAGTGGAACAAACCAATCCTGAAAAGTGGTGGAGGGAGATTAAAAAGCTCACAGGCCAAGATTTGCAACAAGAGTGACACCACCAGTTTCTTAGCAATAACATAGATACTAACTCATTAGCAAATAAGATCAACAACTTGTTCATAAGTCTTACAGACCATTTTACACCATCTCCAGGTGCCCCGCCTCTTTCAGTCCCACTCAACCTTCTCGTCATTGAGGAGGTTTACAGCTCGTTGTCCTCCCTTCAAGTATCTAAAGCAGTGGGACCTGACAACATCCCAAACAGGCTCTTGAAAGAATTCGCTCCGGAATTGGCTCTCATCATTCGGGACATTTATAACCAGTCACTAAGAGAGGGGTATATTCCTATTCTTCTCAAGTCTTAAATAATGACTCCTATTCCCAAGGTGACGCCACCTAGTACTATCGAAAATGATCTCAGACCGATTTCGCTCACCTGCACTGTAGCAAAAGTAATGAAAGGTTTTACTTGCAGTAGACTTTTACCCCAGTTAGATGGCAAGATCGACCCACGCCAGTATGCTCGTAAAGGTCATTCAACAACAGATGCCCTCCTCTACATGCTACAAGCTATTCATGAGGCGGTAGACAGTGGCGAGGCAGGTAACCGGATCTTTTCTGCAGATTTCTCAAAAGGATTTGATCTCGTTGATCACACCATCTTAATGCAGCAACTGAGCAAACCAGAAGTCCACCCGGCACTCCTAAGTTGGATTGCTGCTTTTTTAACTAACCGGCAACAGGCTGTTAGGATAGGAGGAACTCTATCAGACTGGCAAACATTCAAAGGAGGTATACCCCAAGGGACCAAACTGGGTGGTGACGGTGATCACGAATAAGTTGCTGTCAGATTGGCGACTACAAATTAAATTCGTGGATGATACATTTGCTTTTGCATTTATACCCCGAAATTCTATAAGCCTCCTAAACACCGCTGTATCCGACGCCCAAGACTTTACCATAACTCATAACATGAAAATGAATCCAACAAAGTGTAAAGAAATGCTCATTAACTTTTTACATAATTCCAACTTTATGCTTAGATCCATCATAATAGGCAACAATCTAATTGAACGTGTAACAAGCTACAAGATCTTAGGTGTTATTGTGAGTAATGACCTCAGCTGGAACAACCATGCCTAATATATTACTAAGAAAGCTACTAATAAATTATACTCATTAAGGGTATTGTGTAGAGCGGGAGTTGAACCATCAAATATTTTGAAAGTATACTTAACTACGATTAGACCAGTTTTTGAATATGCTGTACTTGTGTGGCAAAATATTCCAGGATATCTAACTTATGCAATCGAAACGGTCCAAAAAAGGGCACTCAAGATCATCTTCCCAAGCACTCCGGCTAGCCGCTATAAACGTTAGCTGAATTGAAAGACCAGATGACTTGTGCATGAAGTACATGGAGAGAATGAAGTGCAGCGAACATCCTTTGAACCACGTGTTGCCCAGACCAGTTGCTGACACCTGCCACTGTGATTTAAGGTGGCATTCGGAGCGATTTTATCTGTATAACAATGCAACGATTTGTAGAACTAAAAGAATACAGTCCTTTTTCACGTTTAAATATTTTAATTAGCCTGATTATTATAGCTACGCGTAAACCTTTGAATTTATTTAGTATCATAGTATTATAGTAATTTGCATCTATTAGTATTATAGTTAGTATGGAATATTGTATTTTCTAACTCGTCAATTCAGTCTTAAACTGCAAAAGAGTTTCTTAATAAACTATTATTATTATTATTCCGTTGAATACTTTCGTTACTAGTGCGTTTTTCCACCTGCGTCTATGCGTTTTCTCTATCTCCAACACCAAATCACTGGCTTGTAGATTGTCTCTGGTACGAAACCACTTGTTTCTAGGCGATCCAGAACTATGTTACTCTTTGTTGTGTGTTTCTGGCGAGAAATCTTGGATTGACTCTATCTTCTGGCTCTGGTGCTGGTGGTGAAATGTGGGCACCAATGCATGAGGAGATCATTCCGTGTTATTGGACGGCACTCGAATATATCATCGGAACGTGGATACAGTGGTTTGCTGTTGACTAGATATGTGATCTCGGCGAGACTTGTTCACCACTGTTCTTCCGTAAATGATCGGTCTTTGCAGGTTGTGTTAATAGCTTGTCGCACTGACTTGATTAGGCTCTCTACAACCCCATTCATATGACTTGCTCGAGGAGTGTTCCACTCAAACTGACTTGAATACTCGTCCGACAGAATACTCTTGATCTTCTCTATATCCTTGTTTAGTCTTTCTGTGTTTAATCCTACTTGCGACCATTTATAGAGGAGTTTCTCAGATTGTTCGAGTTCTTCTACCGATAGAAAGCCTGATTTCTTGTTCTTTGTCTTCAAATTGTGAATGAATTGGAGGATATATCCCAGAGTGCTTCTAACTCTGTAAAATGTTGAGCATGTTTTCATGAGGTGTCCTAGGATAGCGTTCTGAGTTGGTTCATTAGTTGCTGCATTGCAATTAACTTGATTTTCAGTTCTCGAGGTGGCATCTTTACTTTTCATTTTTCTAAAGATCTCTAAATCATCTTTCTTTTCTGGCATTAGGAATTCCGGCCATTCAATGTCACAATTACATTGGGTAGGCTTTTGATATAATTTGGTCCCTTTTCGAGGTGATCACTTAGGGATTGGCCATCTGGTCCCTTTGCTGATGCGTCAAATACAAGTCTAATTTGGGTTGTTCTGTCAGGAGTGAACGGCTTGCAAAGCAAGGGTAAATACCATTGTTGTTCTTCATGGTTTACTTCCTTTGCTGGATCTCTTTAATGAATTATTGGTCTACTAGCTTATTGATTTCACTTTGAACATCATTAAAACAGTTCTTTCGGAAGAGACCATTCGATCGTACGCCATTTTGTAGTTGCTCACTTTTGGTGGCCCTGTCTCTTTCCACGGCATGTGAATTTGACCATTTCAGTGGAATCTGCGATTGATTTGATGAACTTGTTTTCTTTCAGAGTGTTGTCATCAGATGTAGATAGCTTTGTAGTTTTGAATCCTAACTGATCTTGCATCAGAAGGTTCTTCATCTCTTCTACTGCACTTACTGTTCCGACATCGACTGAGTGTATTCCGGAAGTGTTCTTGTTGTCTATCTGGCCAAGCAGAAACCAACCAAAGCAATTTCTCTTGGCGATTGGTTCTCCGAGATTTCCGCGTATAACGCCAATATCAGTAAATGCATCGGCAATGTCTGTACCAATAAACAAGTCTACTTTCCTTCTAAATATTCGTAACTATTTACAGCTTGCTTAGACACTGTTCTTGCGGGACTACAAGGGGAGTTAATTGTACACACAGATACGTGTTTCTCAATATTTTCATCCAGAGGTGGCACAATTGTAAGGTTTACAAGTTCTGATTCTTCTGATTTTTTTCTGTCCGCCAGACAAATTCATTGTGAGATGAGTTTTACATCTCCGTGAATACTGAGTTTTTTAACTGCGCTTTTAGAGATGAAACTTGTGTTAGAACCACTGTCTATCATTGCTACAACTTCTTTGTAGTTCCCCGTTTCGTCTTAAACATTAACTATTTGGACGGGGCAAATGCCTGGCAGCTTCACTTCGCCTTGAACGTGGCTGTTTGAAGTAGTGCTTTTTTGTCTCGTGAAGCGTGGGGGTATGTCGGTATTACTTGGGGCTTGGTTGCGTAATTTTCATTGTGCGGAGACTTGTGGTGCTTTCTCTCGCATTTATCGCATGCCGCGTAACGCGCTAATGACTTTGAATGGCTTCTCACAGGTTTGAAGTTTGTTATATCCTTTAGAATTTCATCCATCAGTTTTCGTTTGTTTCAAATTCAATGTCAAGAATTTCTCATGCTTGTTTTACTGACTGACAATAGATAATTTGGTTTGTCGCAATGAGATGTTTTGGTAATGCCTTGCGTAATCGACTCTGCAGTTGTTCGTCTTTGTCTTGCGAATACTTCTTCATACAACAGTCAGATTCATATTTCCATGTTGCATAGGACTTTCTGTCTCCATCCCAAGTTGGCACAGATAATTTTTCGAGCCCATGATTTTTGTCAGTTTTAGTGGAACGTAATGCTTTGGCCATTTGTTTTACGGCAGATGTCTTAGCATCAGTTGCATCATATTTTAGCGGTTCTGACTGTGCCACGTGTCTCTTTTGGTATTGGGCGAAACTCTTCGTACACAATTTAAGAAGTCAGTTTTCACTCTGTCGCCATTTTAAAACCTTTTCACTTCCGTACTAGCATTACTTTCAATAACTTTATCAACAATTAACTCTTGGTACTACTTTAATGATCTGTATTTGGTTTCAGTTTGTTTGTAGACATTTTCTAATGTGGAAAGTTCAGGTTCAACTTGAAATAATACTTGAAATTCTTTGAAAAGTTTGTAGATTCAATTTTTCCCAATCAACGCAAGTAAATCAACTGCTTTGGACGACATGATTGACAGTTTCTCGCAGTTCTCTGTTCAGTTTCAATGACTAAAGTTTCTTGAGAGCTTCCAGAGTAAATATAAGGAATAGTTTTACCTGCATTATTTGTTCGAAGACTTGTAAACGCATGAGTTTATTTTGTCTTGTAGATTTCCTGCATGTGGTTTGTTAGTTTCAAGCTTGTAGCTTGTTTGGTTTTCAGCTTGCAGCTTATTGATTTCCAGAAGGCAGCTTGTTGGAATCCGTGTGGACAATTCTCCATGTAACTGGCACGTTTTTGACTGTTTTGCGCTTGTAATGGTTAATATTGTTCTTCTACATCAACGGGAATTTTAGGTTTTGTACTGAAGTACTTCTCTTGAAGTCACAATCTTCATTGTCAAAAACTTGTAATCCCCTTACCTACGGTTCTGACCCTATCTTCACTTATTTATCGTTCGGGCAGTGAGTTCTATATAGTATTTACAAGAATCCCCCAGAGAGTACAGTCCATACACGATGAACATCATACTTGAAAATATGCAACACATCTAGCACTTATAAACGGAAAAGTGACAACCGACAGGCAAAAATCGAAGACCCTTGTGAAAGCCTCGTGTGCCACTGGGCACAATCAGGGTCATTAGCGAGTGATGCATTGATGATAAAACTACATGTATTATATATCCTGAAGAACTGGAGCAGACCTAAGTTAACTTATTGTTTTCTATGTACAGTACAAACCCAGGAAGAATACATCAATTGTTTGAAGAAACTATACCATGCAGTGGTAGGATGAAACCCTGTAACCGTGAAAAGTTGATCTTTTTTAGTGGCCAACATCTGCCCTTTATAGCGTACATGAAGCACTTGTTAGTTCTAAGGCAACTGTTGTAGCCTCTTACTTGGGTGGCTAACAAAAGAGGCAACACTTCCCCAGGTGCTGGAATTTTTCCCAAGCAGCTTTCACTCAGGCAACACTGATGGCCTTACTGCCACCACCAACAAAGATGATACCACACAGCGACAAGTAGAATCTACAACCTGGTAACTTTGCCTGCCATCAATCGAATGAGCGGTACCCAGACACCAGCAGCATCGGCATTTTGGGTCAAGGGTAAGTTTCCCGCAGATGTTACCACAGCTCTCATGTAGCCAATGGGAACAATCAATACAAGAGATGGAATTACATGAAACTCCCTTCCTGCATGGATACTTGCTGGAGCCCTCAATGAACCAAGCTGTGGACCAGACCACATTAGGTTTGCGCACATTCACAGACAGACTCTTCAATTCCAGCCGAATTCATGTGACACGTCCTCCAGGACCCATTTGTCCTAAAGTTTTAATCCATGGTTTATTATAGGCAAAACTATAAACTACGTTTCCTAACCTTGGAACACAAATACCAATCTATATAATGTATTATTTGCTTATTAATTTGTTCAAAGAAACCAAGTTAGTTAAATCTGGAATGACAGCCCAAGATAGCTTCTAAGGACGTAAACCCAATCGTGGGTAAAATCTGTAAATCTGGATCTGCCCTAATCTACGTTTGAACAAATCACCCAGGACAATAATGAACAGTAGGGCCTAAGGGATTAACTGAATTCCCACCTGACTACTGAAACTGTCACTGAAGTTGTTTTGGATATTCTGCTCTTTGTGTTGACATACATTCCCTAGATTGTACTGCTAACCATTCTGGTACAGCTATAATAATACCCATGATCCACCACAGAATCTCATGTGGAGCACAATTAAATGCTTTTTCCAGGCTACAAAGGCAAGGTATAAATTCTTCTTTTTGGCAAGATGTTGCTGTTGAATCTGCCACCCACTGAGCTAGCATATTTGTTTATGGTTTGAGATTTGCAATGTAAATTGCTTCCAGTGTGTTTGGTTGGATGACAGAATATTCCAGCTAGAAGAATGCTCTTTACATTGCAAATCTCAAACCATGCTTGAACAAACAAATCCACTCTTTTGAACTGTCCCTTTTCCCCAAGGGCATAACTTAATTCTTTTCAACCACTGTTACTTGCACTGCATAAGAACTCAAAAGCAGTGAAGTGGTTCATAACCTGATGATGGTCACGTCGACTGAAAACGTTTGTTTTTAACTTTATTTAACTTCAAATTTTTAGCCTTTGTATTTAATTACATTTTTATTATGGAGAATTCTGTTTGAAATGTCTATTTATAACATGGCTTCCCTCGTGTACATGTTTGTACAAGAAATAAATAATCAATAATCAAGTAGCAGTAATAGATTGTTCAAATTAAGTCTTATCTGGCTCCTCGTTGGGGGATGTGCCCCGGTCCTCATTCCTTTCTCCATCCTGTGGTAGAATCAAAATCAGTTTGTGAATTGGTCTGTCCAGGAACATGGCTTTGCCACCAGTAGCTTGCACGAGCTGAACTTTGCGAAGGAGACCATTTGAGCTTGGATACACTTTTGTGATTCTTGCGAGGGGCCACTTGTTTCTTGGGATATCCTCATCACAGACAAGGACAATATCTCCCACTTTGCTGCATCGACTGATAGCATTCCATTTTTGTCGCTTGTACTGGAGTGCACAGTATTCTCGACGCCATCGCGACCAGAATTGATCTGACAAATACTGTACACGGCGCCATCTTTTCCTTGTGTGGAGGTCTGGTCGAGTGAAACTACCAGGTGGAGATAACACAACATTACATTAGATTTCATCAGGAGCAGATGATTAGGTGTGATGGGTTCTGGTGCATCAGGATCACATAGATTCTCTGTATTCAGGGGACGACTGTTGACAATGTTCTCAGTTTCAGTCATGAATGTCTCATCATCGAGCTGAAAGCCATGTTCTAGTAACAGTGTAGAGAGAACTGACCTGACAGAACGAATTAATCTCTCCCATACTCCACCCATGTGTGATGCTGTAGGAACATTCATTTCAACATCTATCCGGTCACAATCTTGTGTCAGGAGATAATTCTTGATTGGAACAATATCAAGTTCTTTCAAGGTAGCAGTTAGCTCATATCTAGCCCCGACGAAATTGGAACCTTGATCTGAATGAAGCTGTCTGACCTTACCTCTGTGGCTGATGAATCTGCGCAGTGCATTTATGAAAGAATCAGATTCCATTGTGTTCAAAGTTTCAAGATGGACTGCTCGAGAAGCAAGACATGTAAAAATCAGTCCCCAGCGCTTGAGTTGAGACCGCCTCTCTTTGATATACCACGGACTGAAAACGTTCATGCCCAAGTAGGTGAAGGGTGCGCTCATTGTAACTCTTTCTTCAGGAAGTTCTGTCATCTTCTGTACCTGAGTTCTGCCACGCAATGTCCGGCATGTGACACATTTCTAGATGAAGTTATGCACAAATGAACGACCGTCAATTATCCAGTATCCTGATTGCCTGATTGCATTATGTGTCATTCCACGACCTTGGTGATATTGATCACAGCAATGAAATTTGTGAATAACGAGCTCGGTCACGTGTCCATTCTTAGGAAGGATAACTGGATGTTTCACTTGATATTCTACAGTAGTTTTACTCAATCTGCCACCAACTCTGAGAAGGCCATTTTGGTCGAGAAAGGGATCTAACTTGTACAGACTGCTGAGTTTCTCGATTTCTCTCACGTGGTGATTGATTGCTCTGGAACATATTCTCATTATCAAGGTTGCGAAGCGTCAGACTCTCTTTCTTGAATGCATTCCACTGAATGGCTTTGAGAATGGCTGTTTCGACTGAAACCATTTCTTCTACTAAATGAAGGTCTCCAATTGCTCTGTTTGTGGATTTCCTTGGACTCTATCATTCATTGGATATTGACGATGCTTCTCTGCAGACGAAACAGTGACGATGCACTTTTAGAACAATTAGGATCTAGCATGCTTGCAATTTGAGAACTTGAGGCCTTTGTGAACAATGCTGTATGAACTTTCACTTCTACATCTTCAGGACTCAGTTCAAACATTGATGCATATGTCTTCAGAGGAACAATTCGTTGCCACAACAATTTTGGTCCAGCCAGCCACTGTGCATTGATGAAAAGTTCCTTGGTAGTTGTACCTTGGGATGCTATGTCAGCTGGGTTGATTTCCCCATCAACATGGTACCACTGGTCTGGTTGTGATCTATCACGAATATGTTGTACTCGATTGCCGACATAAGTGTGGAAGTGACGTGAATCATTGCTGATGTAACCAAGGACAGCAGACGAATCTGTGTGGTAAAATTCTTCACTGTTCTCGTAGTCAAGTTCCTTGTTCAGCGTTGTGGTGACATTGGCAGAAACGACAGCTGCTGTTAACTCATGACGCGGTGTCGACATTGGCTTGATTGGGGCTACTCTGCTTTTAGCCATGAAAAAGCTGACATGTACCTGACCAGAGTCATTAACAAGACGCAGATAAGACACTTGGCCCAGTCCTGAATCACTAGCAATAGAGAAGCTACGAATCTCTACTTTCACAGGACTGCCAAAACCAGGAGGCTTGACGCATCTGGGGATCTTCACGCTTTCCAAGAGTAATAATTCTGATCTCCACTTCTCCCAGCGGGAATAGATGGAATCTGGTACCGAGTGGTCCCAGTCTACGCCGTCACGACATAGATCTTGAAGGATCTGTTTACCGACAAGGATAACTGGGGCCACAATGCTAAGTGGGTCATATACTGAACTGACAGTTGATAGTACTCCACGACGTGTACAAGGTTTGTCGTTGAGCTGTATGTGAAATCCAAATGTATCAGATTCGATACACCAAGATGTTCCCAGAGACTTTGCACTGGAAGGAAGTCATGGCAAGGATCAAGATCTGTTAAGGACTTGGAACAATCTTCTGCTGGCAAGGCTGCTAGCACTTGTTTGCTGTTGGAGGCAAACTTATGTAGGCTAAGATTACAATTGGCACACATGGATTGGCTGATCTGAATTACTCTTGCTGCATCTTGTGGAGTGGCAAATGACTTCAGGCCGTCATCAACATAGAACTCTTTCTGAAGGAAATCCGCAGTTTCTTTTCCAAATTCTTGTCGACCAACTTCTGCAGTCTCTCTCAATCCAAAGCTTGCCACACCAGGAGACGACACGGCTCCAAATTCAATGAACGTTCATCCTGTACTCGGCAACAAGACCATGTAGGTTATTTCCTTCAAACCACAGAAAACATAGATAGTCTCTACGTTCTAGGTTAACACGTTCTTGGTTAACATAGAAACTATGGAACATTTGTTCATTGTCACAGGTAACCCTAATTTCCTCTTTTCGAAAACGGGAGAGGACACCTATCAAGGCATTCATTCAATCGGGACCTTGGAGTAAGTGTTTGTTCAATGATTCCTCATGGAAAACAGCACTGGCATAAAAAACCACTCTAATTTGATCTAGTTTCTTTTGAATGATAGATTCCAAAATGGGGCAGATACCACACCCTTCCTGGGGCTGTTTTCGATTATTGTTCCTGGGGAACTTGACTTGCATGGCCATGGTCCAACACTTTCTGCATGAACTGGATGTAATCACTACTACCCTTTGACAAAAGGTTCCGCTTTATAGACAGCAATCATGTTAAACAGTGTTCTCGATTGTTTGGCAGACTAACACTGTCAGTCTTGAAAGGAAGGGGCATTTCCCAGTTACCCAGTTCATTCTTATGAATATCTTCACGTAAAATGTTGTTGAAACGTCTATCTTCTATGGACTCAACTTGTTCAGTGCCAGGGATAGAACAGCTATAGTGAGCCCACTGTGGTCAAGTTCCATCATGTATCTTAACTGTTCTGGACTAGTTGTGTCCTTCCTCTGAACCTTTGTAACATACGAACAAGGATTGTTACCTACCTCATTTACTGTAGGTATGCTGATAAAGTCCACAGACTCCTCTCTATGAACGGAAACACGGTTCACTGTTGCTTGATAATGATAATAATGCGCTTTATTCACCATCTTTTTTGGAAATATACAATTGTCTTACATGTTTGGCTTAATACGAATTATAACATTTTATTTAAATATATATGCAATAAAATACGTATAAAATACATAAAAATGTTACAGAGAGCAAGTTAAAAATTTATTTAGCGGCTAAAATACGGCTTGCTCTAGGTAAAAAGGAGTTCATGTGTCTGGCTGTCGTAGAGGATGGCACAGAAAATTTGGCAAAAGATCTGAGCGTAAAGTTGTATGATCTTGGGTGTTTGATAAAAACATGGTTCGGGTGTTTCTTGTCTACTAGGATTCGCTGCAGTTCCGCTTTTGCTGCTTCGTCTCTCCTTCGTTTAAGTGTTGGAAGCGTGTCCCTGGGGACACCTATGATGTCGAGGCTTCTATTCTGAACTCGCTGGATTTCATTTGCGAGGTAACCTGAGAGCCCACTCCATACTGGAGAGGCGTATTCGAGCAGTGGGCGGATCTTCGTACAGTATACTGTAATGCCCACATCTGGTGGTAGCTGTGCTTTACGGCAGTCTCTAAGATAGTGTAGCCTCTTGTTTGCCTTCTTAACCGTCTCGTTGATATGATGGTTCCAACGCAGATTTTTCTGCTGCCAAACACCAAGTAATTTAAAGGTTTTCAGTCTTAGGTTGAGTCTTTCTGGTTCTGAAGTGCCAGCCGATAGAAAGCAAATCCACATATCCTTAGTTTTTGTAGTATTGAGTGACATGTCGTTGGTCTTGGCCCATCGTTGGAGGTTGTTGAGCACAGCTTGTATTTTGCTGTTGCTACCCCTTTGGATTTTCATAAACACTGTGCAGTCATCAGCGTATTTGCATACACGCACTTGATCGCGCAGTTCACTTGGTATTGCATCTTCGTTGTCATCGATATGGATGTTGAAGAGGAGGGGGGATATAACACTGACCCCTGCTGGACATGGTCTAATTGTCGATATGGTACTTGGAAGTTTTACTTGTTGGGTACGAAAGCCATATACTCTTGTTAATATTCTTGGCTTTCAGCTTTGACAGCAAGATAGAATGGTCGACAAGGTCAAAGGCCTTGCGGAAATCAAGAAACAGTGCATGAATGCCGTTTCTGCCTGTCGGACTATTATCCGTGTCATTGAACCAGCTCTGTGTGATGTTGATAAGAGCCGACACAGTTGAGCGTCCCTGGGTAAAGGCCTGTTGGTTCCCAGTAACTGTAAGAGCTGATTTGTTTAGGGATATCTGAATATTCTCTAGGACTTTACCAAGGACCGGGATGACAGATCTCTATCGGAAATCCTTTTCGATATCTTCAGGGGGATGAATCTTGGGAATAGGGCTGACAAGCGCGTGCTTATAGAGTGTTGGATACTTCTTCTTGGTAATGCTGGTTGTTATGATGTCATGAACAACAGGTGCCAGTTCATCAGCAAATTTCTTTAGAACTCATGCTGGGATATTGTCAACTCACGTTGCTTTCCTGGCGCTCAGCTCGCTCAGCGTTGCTTTAACCTGCCCAATACTAGAAAGTCTTGGTGGAAGGTCAGGAAGGCCATCTGGCTGGATGTTCGGGAATGAGGGGATGTGATTATCCCATGGTCAGGTGAATGCATCTTGTAACTTTTCAGCCACTTCGGACAAATTTTCAGTTGTCGGGGCAATTTGATTCGAACCTACAGCACCACACAGACGATATAACCTCCACCGCGTTTTCCTCTTCTCGGAGCTAGCAGGTTATACGAGGCAAGTTTTTCCCACAAGTAGTTTGGCACAGGCCAGTGAAACGATCCGTGACTGGTCGTTGAGATCTTATTCAGAAACCTGGCGGAATTTCGCAGTGATATCAGAAACATTCTTGAATAAACTAGCATACTTAAAGAGTTAGATGGATTGTTAATAAATTAAAAACGTTCATGTATAAAAATCTGTTTCCTTGTGTAATTAAAAGTGAACAAAAGTTCGGAGCAAAAATCAGTGCAGCCAGTCGCGGCGCAATTTACATAATACTTGATGCTTGACATCATCCCCTTGATCGTGACGTACTTTGCCAATAATCGTCCAACCAAATTTATACTCTTCTGCCCAGGGCTCATCTTCTCTGCCATAGATGACTTGCAGTGGAACATTACGTCCAATAAGCATACCGATTTCTACATCTGGGCAGTGATAGATATGACGAGCGTTTCCAAGACTTGGCTACTTTTGGAGTTAGGGAGTAACCATTAAGGTTTGGCCGCTCAGCACTGGTAAACAAACAGATATAATAGTTTATGGTTAAAGTTACAGTGCTGTACAAATACCCCAGTAAATTCCTTCTGAGCGATAGCCCTAGTAAGGAAATGGGCCCACACGGAGAAAGAGAAAAAATCTCTGACCCCGGT
>JANSTR010107652.1:0-12132 GCA_025434805.1 Antipathozoanthus remengesaui | reverse complement strand
CGGCCAGGTGCAAGGAGGAGCCCTGTGTTTGATCAAGGGCTGTTATTTTCAAAAAAGCTATCACCACTGAATTATCACAAAAATGTTGAAAATAATATGGGAGGAAAAGGGTTAACAATCGTTTGCAGTCACATTTCTTAATAATGAATCTTACAAAGTTCTGTTACTCTTGTCCACAGTTGGCAATACCGGCATTAATTAGTGATGAAGATCTATTGAAGGTTGCTGCCTTCAGAGGACGAGGCCGCCTTCCGGTAAGAAGATTTTTAAATAATTTGAATTTATACTTACTCTTGAATATTCTCATTGCAGCTAAATGCTGTTCTTGTCATGGTTTCATCGCTTATATGGACTTGCAAGGATTAATAATATATTGTACTGTAAGCATGACTAAAAGGGTTTCTTATTATCAGCCGATCCTTTATTAAGCACTAGGCAGGGCTATAACTTGAAAATGCTGATCAACATTGTGGACACTAAATGTATCGTATCCAGTATATCTATGCAAGAGTCAGGATGGCAGCAAGCTACTATTTTTCTTGCGTAAGAATGGGCCATTTTTTAAAAAAACTAGCTTATTATAAAACCCGTCACTGCCACAGCTTTACCTCCAAATATTCACATGCTTTCCAAGTAAAGCATGCGAGATGTATAAAGAATTCTAGTCGCAACTTTGGCGACAAACCCGTCACTGCCACTTTGGCGACAAACCCGCCACTGCCACAGCTTTACCTCCAAATATTCACATGGTTTCCAGGTAAAGCATGCGAGATGTATAAAGAATTCTAGTCGCGACTTTGGCGACAAACTTTCTGGATTTAGTCGACAGTGTGAAAATCTCAAACGCTTTGGTTAAATGTGTCAGTCGTAATTTTCGAGCCCTGCTAGGAACAATAGCGAAGCGCACAGTTACTATTTAATTTATAGACTAAAACTCAGACAAACAAACGCACTTTCTATTGTTAAAAATTCAAGAATAATTAATTTCAATTGTTAAAAATGCAAGAATAATTAACAAACTCAGACAAACATGGCTACGGATGTCATCTGTGCGCTTCGCTATTGTCAATTCAATCATGGTTGATAGTAGGGATCATCTGATGTTATCAAAATATTAGAGCAAGAAAGCTCCTTTTACCTTAAACGAGACCTCTGATTGGTTGAGCCGTAACTAGGCAATTACTGAGTGCATTCTGTTAATATCTGAATCCGTCACCAGGTATTGTCATGGCTTCACCCCACAAACAATGCCTCTATTACTAGAGCCAGTCAGCCCAACACTGGAGCTCTCAGAAACCGCAACAAGGATGACGAGCGATACATGCAGGTTTGTTGCCAAAGTGAATGTGGAATTTAACCCATCTAGTAAGCGACATTTAACTCAGGGACTGAAAAGAACCCATCCCCCTTGAAGGGAGTAAGGCTGTGATCCTGGTGTTATGGCTTGTGGTAATTAGGTGTTGTTATAGATTATGAGACATATTATAAAAGCACTGTTTTACAATCTTGTTCTTGTTCTCCGCGAGTACTCAATTTCGCGAATTCGGAAGTGGAAATTTTGCCAGACCAAAGTTTCGCAATTTGATGAGTTACCGTATTCTAAAGGAATTAAATTTTGCTAACTTGTAAATATTTCTGCTCATATCTATTAAAACTGGTATTACAAGAATTAAAATTGCAATAATTTCTTAAAGTGAGCTCCAATATAGCAATGGTGTGTTGCATGAACTTGCTTGAGAGGAGAGCGTTTGGATGCTGACGAAAAAGGACATTTTCCGTGCTGTAATCTCTTACATTATTGCAAATTTCTGAGTTAAAATGATTATATACAAGGCACTTATTTTCGCGTGTTAATTTGTGCCGTACATGTAACGCTGAACTTTTCGCGATATTTTAGTAATTACTGTAAGTCCCGCAAAAATAAGTACCAATAATGTATTGGTGGTGCAGAGATGCCTTATGTAGGTACAATAGTCAAGTGGAAACTTGTAGCCGTTGATGATGTATTGGTGGTGCAGAGATGCCTTATGTAGGTGCAATAGTCAAGTGGAATCTGATAGCCGTGGGTGATATATTGGTGGTGTGGAGATGCCTTATGTAGGTACAATAGTCAAGTGCAAACTTGTAACCGTGGATGAGGTATTGGTAGTGAAGAGATGCCTTATGTAGATACAGTAGTCAAGTGCAAACTTTTAGCCGTGGATGAGGTATTGGAGGTGCAGAGATGCCTTATGTAGATACAATAGTCAAGTGGAATCCTGTAACTGTGGATGAGGTATTGGTGGTGCAGAGATGCCTTATGTAGGTACAATAGTCAAGTGGAATCTTGTAACCGTGGATGAGGTATTGGTGGTGCAGAGATGCCTTATGTAGATACAATAGTCAAGTGGAATCTTGTAACCGTGGATGAGGTATTGATGGTGCAGAGATACCTTATGTAGATACAATAATAATAATAGTTACTAAGCATGTTCTCCTTAAATAATTTTTGTTGCTTGAAAGATAGAGTACATGACTTTTTCAGTTTGCTCAATGGGTTTAATTAGGAGATGCTCTTGTGTTAGAGTACATACGTTATGGCAAATGGCGAGTTTGTCAGTAATCTTTAAGGAATTCCTTGTAAAGAGTTAAATTTGCCCCTCCAACAAGGAATAATTAGGATCACGATATCCTTACCCTTAAGCAAGTCGACAGCACTTTCCTGTCTCATTTCCACTGCAGAGTATTCTGGAGGCGAACCCACAGTGTCACAAGCTCATCATTATGGATGCAAGACCGAGAATTAATGCTGAAGCTAATAAGGTATATTGCAAACATCACTATCATGAAGTCTATAACAATAGCAACAAACCTAAGCATGGCATATTCTTCGTAATACAAGAAGTAGATAAGGTTACTGTAAGTGATTGTCAAATGTTCTGAGTGGGTTATGGTTCGATGTACTGTAAGATAGAAGAATGAGTTCTGTGGAAACCAATCTGTACACATTATAATCTCTTGAAAGAATTTCGGAAAATTCTGCAGTACATAGATAACAAAATAATTTAAGGTAGCTACTTGCGTACTTCAGAATGAAATTATTATGGCACCTACATGTCCTGCAACTCCACATACGTTAAGGTAAGCAGAACAGAGGGACATAAATAAGTTTCCAGAACCTGTCTGCCACTCCGCAACCCATTCTGACCAAACTGTCCAGTGGAAAATTTTGATGTTCACCACTTTCGTGGCCATATTTTGATAAACTTATACCAATCTCCACCAAAAAGTATATTATTTCCATTTTGTTCTATTAACAACGGTATCACTTAAACAATGCCTATTGTCCTCACAATGCTAGCATATAAAAGATAAATAAGCATCCAAACCTGCAGATGCTCACGTAGAGCAAAAGCGTTGTTTCTTTTCCGTTATACTTTGTGTTTTAATATCTTATTTTAATTACGTAAGTTACTTCTAGATGGTGATTCATTCTCCGATTCCGTTTGATCTAGCGGGACGGCATTTAAGTTGCAATGCCTTGTACTTGTTTTATGTGTGGAAAGTTAAGGCCTTCTAGTGGTTATGACTGATAATCAATTCTTGAATGAATTTCCTGAACAGGCGAAAGGGGGCGGCTATGAGACTGAAGACAACTATACGAATACGGAACTAATATTCCTCGACATTGCCAACATCCATGTTATGAGAGAAAGGTGACAGATACTGAATATACAGTTATCGTAGTTTGTTATATGACAGAACTGATTCTTAGGGCCGTAACTGCTTTCATGCATTCTGATTGACTAAAACTAAGGTCAATAACTTACCACATAGACATTTACCTACACCGGACTTGCATATTTTGACAAAACAAATACACAATCTCAGTCGTACAATGAAAGACCTTGGGCAAGCAATACATTCTCCTGGACTCTTACCTCGCACTCGGTAATTAAGATATTTAACACCCTCCAGTCGCCTTTTCAAGATCTTTCTTTGATTCATGGCCTGATGTAACGTAACATTTCTGTTGAGGAGAAGGTAATGTGGCCATGTATACTTGTAACAGATTTCTCGAATGCCATTGTCATAGTATGTTTTGTCAAGTGGAAGAATATGTTTTTATTGAGATAAAGTAAAGGTGCATGTTCAGAGCGTTATGAATTTATGAAGAGGTTTACTGTTGTACGACTAGTATTGTTATACAAACGTGTGCCCATAACTCAAGACTTATAGAAAACTGCAAACTGATAATTATTTCGGTCAACATAACCTGGTTAGGAGACTCGTGATGTGTTTCATGCTTCCAGAGTGATACATCAGTTTCATTATTCATTTGAAATGAATAAAATTGGTTTATCTGCCTATTTTGTCGCCTTTGAGCCTTTTCCCTAAATCTTAAACATCAGAAGGAAAATAATCAAGAACAGAACGTGGCAAGAATTAGTGACTATGTTGAAACGACTGTCAGCAATTTGTTTCCAACCTGAATTTTTAAAATGTTATTTTAATATGAGAGTTTCATTGAGAATTTTGATATATAAGATTTCTCATTTAATTACCTTGTATGCATTATCAGAGCATTCAGTTGTCGTTTGTATTTAATACAAGTATGTCATTGTATCGTTCGTTTGTAGTGTTGTGGAAATGCAGACTTTTCATTTCGTTCTAAGAAACTTCTATCACAAGTTCGTTTTCGGTAAACATATCGCAGTATGGTTTATTAATCCTTTATCAATAACCATTATTACATTACCCTTACCACCAGTAAACGCAATAATTATTCATGTGATTTCGGACCAATCAGAAAGCCAGAGTTGATCAGGTGAGCGAGTCTTGAAACCCCCTAAAACACTCGTTCGAATGTTTGAACCAATTTCAAATTCTGGGTAAAAAGTTGTTCCAAATCATCATTTTCATAAGGACACACAATGTCTATTCCAAATCTGTTCTATTGTGTGATGAACAATTTCCTTTGAAGCATTAAACTATTCAATGAACAATACAATGACTATTGTATATCAACATGACTATTTTAGTAGATAGAGAAGCTATTTCAAAACTTCGTGTTTGAATGGGGATTCCAAACACCTCGAAACAAAAGCACTCGGCCGGAAGCGGCTTCGTGCATTCATTCATAGTTTCTCAATGTTTGGAACCTCATTTATACATTCCTACTCGTTTTTAAAGTATTACTTCAACGCTTCTCTCTTGTTCAGTATGAGAAAGCTGAAGGACATCTGTTTCCCAATTATCGATGATGCACATTGGCTTACAAACCTGGAGAGTACGCACTACCTGGAACACATCAAGGTAAACCGAAAACACTGAAATACAATACTTTTTCCTCACCTGATGCCTTTCCTTACTCTTCAAATCGAGTATTCTATTTTACACTGTTTACTTGAAATTAATAGTTTTAGACTTCTGGAGTTGATCCAATTGTTCCAAAACGTTCAAGGTTTCTAACGAAAGCAATTGGAGAGTGCCTTCCCATACAGCATATACAGCATCTGCGTAACTATGACAATGAGCGCACTCTTATTGAAGGAGAAGAACAAGTGATCTCCAAGTGGAACTGTCTTTTGTCCTTCGAATTAGTTAAGATTGTAGAAGTTGATTATAAATTGTATTTGGGTTGTGAGCGATTCCATATGTACGTTTCTGTTACTGAACACATTCCCGCAGTTGTCAGAAGGCGATAAAGGATCATCCTCCTCTTTCCTCATCCCCACGAACGTATGCAGCGTACTGTTGTTTTTTTTGGGGGGGGGAGGACAAGTGTTATATGTTTTCCAAATAGAAATGAGGATAATAGTACTATCATTTTGTGTAACGGAGTATGGAAAAAGAGTATGTTTTGCGCTTGTGAACATGATAAACAAATGACTGATCAATGGTACTCTACAGGTAATCCGTTATCAAGTACATCCACAAATACAAAATAAAAATGTTACATCTCCTCTGTCAGGAGATACATGCTTTATGTTGTGATTTTTAGTCGATAGTTAAAGACAGAATTCAGACAAGAAAGAGCGTCGATTTGGATTTAAAATATTTTAAAGATTTTGTTGAAATTGATCGCCAGATCATCCTCGCTGGTGCAGTACGAATAGCAGACCAGATTGATCGCTGCCGGACATCTGTTGTGGTTCACTGCAGTGATGGTTGGGACAGAACACCACAGGTACCTAATCGTCTACACCTCCATCATTTGTTACTGGCGCTCTACCGGATTCTATTGAAGATAAACAGCACTCTGCAAGTTCAAAGACCAACCGTCATATCTGCATTAGACCTCGCAAAGTTTTGTGTATTCAGTAACGCAGTAGTAGAATTGAGTCTTCCTTCATATTATGTTGTAACCGTAACATTCAGTGCTGTCCTTCTAGTCTCTTGCATTACTTTGTTGTGTAGTTGTTATCCAGTCAAGGCATGACGCTATTGTTACACTATTGCTGCAGAACTGCCTTAATCTCCTGGGTTCTCAAAATTTTCAATCTAGACATAACTCAAGGTTTGTCTTGATCTTTCATTTAACCCAAACACCGCACATGTTAATTTTCACGGAGTAGATTTTAGTCAGCTGGCTTGCAAATCGAAACTGAAGCATTGTACTTCAATAAATCGGAGTGGAAGAATCTGTTCAGGATGAAACCAGCTTTTCCTTCCTTCATGCTGCATTTTAAATATTTCCTTCTATGGATTTGCTCATTTCTGGATTACATGCTCGTTTGCTGTTTGCATCTGAGATTTCATCAGACATTGTAGTCGGTAGATAAAGTAATGTGGTGTGGTAATCTCATGCTCAGCTGAGTGCACTCACTCACTCTTTCTAGCTGACGGCTCTGGCAATGCTGCTACTCGACGACCATTATAGGACTATTATAGGATTTGAGGTGAGTACAAGAGCTGGCTCAGTCTATTAGTTCACTATCTATGGATTTTATAGATAAATCTACAGGCTGCAATATAACTCAGAGAGATAAATTGCTGTCGTTGCTGAACCCATGCTTAGCACACATGGCTGTAGTTTAGCCATTAAAAGCGTCTATAGTATGCGTATTATAATTTATTAAATTTAAGCTAAGGCTTTAAGTCAGGCTAAAACATCAACATTTTGATTTTAATTAGTATAGGTAGCCTCCAGAAAGAAATGTGGTGTAGATTTTGTAAGCAAAAATTTCTTTGGAAATAACTTTATACACTCAGTTGCCCTTTCTTCCAAGTTAAATTTCTCGAAGTTAATACCAAAGGGTAAAACTTGGTTAATTTTTCAAAGTGTTCAATAATTGGGTCACGTCTAAAGCTGTGCCTGCGAATTTAGATTTTATTAAGGACCGTTGTTCTTTACTTATGCGTTTCAAATTCCGGAATTTTCTTTATGAGCGCTTAAAAATGTATGGAGACGGGAAAAAAATTCCCGACAGTGTTTTAGATAACAACCCTTGATGAAAACTGACGACATAGAATAAGATGTAGCACTGTTGGGACGTCTTGATGGAAAGGCTCGTTCAAGTTTAAAAAGCCGCCTACATTTTCCGACCAGTATATAGTATACTTCAACACCTTATTTCATACATTTGCGTTGTAGAGCAAGAGAGAGTTTTGAAGAATTTTGCGGCAGTTGTAGAAAAGGATTTTTTTAATTCGATATTGTAGCCATTATATTAGATATTTTGGGTGGTAAAGAATGTGATCTGACAAAGAATACTTTTTACACATCATGTACGCAATTTTTAGCTAGGTGTTGATATGTACATTTTTGGGTATCCGGCTAATATATGTAGAGTTCAAACCTGAAGACAGCGCTCATTATGACGGTATCCAAGACGGTTTTGTTCTTATCCTTTTGAGAAGCGGTGTCTGGCAAAACCTTTTGAGATTCTGTGGGGCAAGTGTTAATGTGTAGCTATATTTTCATTATTGTTTAACAGGTACTTCTTGAGAAGGAGTGGATAAGTTTTGGGCACAAGTTCAGCCAGGTTAGTTCACCAGTAGCTGAGTAGAGCGTATCGCTCTTGGTTTCTTTCCCGCAATATTATTCCGTTGTTGTACTGCCAATAATGGGATCACGACCATCACTGTTGAAACACATTTTTTTAGATTAATTTAAAGAATCTAAATTGGTGCATCGTGGCATGCAATAACCTCTCTTGAAAATGTAAGAATCAACGAAGTTGGAGTTACATTTTAAACTTATTTTGTATAATTAATATTTTACCAGGAAGCCCTTTCATTAGAATGATTTTCAGGGGGTTCTAGAACATGGATACATTTACGAACAAGTATAATAAATATAAGCTGAAAGACGAAGTATCCTAAAAATCAGTTACGTTAAATATAATATAATCCGGCCTGGCTGATTACAGGGATAAGTAAAAAGCGGACTTGAAATAATACTGTTTCTTATTTCTATTGATATAGAGTTCAGTCCTTAAGCGATTGAAACGATAATCGTTGTTACGACAGGCTTAAAGACAGTTCTTAAAAATAATGTTGAATTTATGAAGTTTTAACATCGGCGGTTCACGAGGGTTCACACAGCGATACTCACTAAATGAAAAACTGTGCAACAGTTAAATATATCCATTTTGAAATCACTTGTAATTCTTGCAATTTGATCAGCACACTCTTCTGATCAGCCAATCACAAAGTGGAAAATGATACAACAGCCAATCAAAACTCAAAGAAATTTGTTGCACAACGAGTGGCATTTAAAGAAAAATTTTCCTCATCCTTCAATCCTTGTTGCACCAGTTTCCTCAATTCAGTATCAAAATTATCGATTGCAAACAAACAAATAAATCTTTCGCTAAAAAGGTGATTTCAAAATAACTACGTATCGTGCAACTTATAATGGTAATTGAACTGAGTGGAGTGCAATTTGGTCTGAAATCATACGCATGATTTCAAAATCGAACGAGCGCGAGTTCGATTTGAAGTCACAAGTATGATTTTGGACCAAAATTGCAAGACACAAAGTTCAATTACCAATTAATATTTCCATTTTGAAATCTCTTTTTCGTATTTATTATTCACGTTTCTCTATTTTGGAGGAAGGACATTCAAAATTTTTATTACTTTCAGCATTGTGCACACGTTGTGCATCTTTTTATGTTGTATTGTGATTGGCTATTTGAGCTTTTTCTGATTTGTGATTGGTTGTTCGAAACAGTGTGATTACAGACTCAAAATAGTGCAATTACAGCTGAAATCCTGTGTTATGGAACCAATCAAATTGCAGAAATCACCAGGGATTTCAAAATGGATACAATTTAGTCGGAAATCATATTTATGACTGCAAATCAAATTCGTGCTCGTTCGATTTTGAAATCACGCGTATGATTTCAGGTCAAATTGCTCAATTCAATTACCATTATTGATAGTTGATTTCGTTGGTGTTATCTTTTTGACAATCTACAGTTTATTTCTTTTTAAAATTGACAGCGTTACGGCTGTGGAGACAAGAACTATACCGATGACCAGCGGTCGCCCGTGTTCGTCCAGTTTATGGACTGCGTGTGGCAGGTTACAAAGCAGGTGAGCGCACGAGCTTTCAACCTGGATTAGTGCTTCTACAGACCTTAATTGTTCACTCTGTTGCGAGTGACGCGGGGAAGTCACGATTTCAGTTGCATATAATCATATCAGTTAAATTTTCATGTGGTTATTGCTCCCAGAATGTTTTTCCCTCTCTCTCCCAACTGAGTGTCGTTTCAATAACAACTCTGAAAGTCTTCTGTTCCTTTCGTAAGAGTTCTATTACACTCTGACAACGAAGAACCTCTCATCTTGATTTAGTTTTATACCATGTGACACATTCATACTAACCTGTTTGACCACGCCGTGTCCGTACTGCACTGCACTGTACTTTAGTGGTGTGAAATTATAACGAAAATGTGTAGCTTGTTTTACTCGTAACACTGTTGTTATCCACAGTTTCCATGTGCGTTTGAATTCAACGAGAACTTCTTAATAACAATCTTGGATCACCTTTACAGGTAAGAAATCAATCTTTGGCTGTTGTAACAGTTTATCGTGAATGGGAATGCGGAACAGGTTTACTTTAGATGCATAAACGAAGCCATTTTGTCTGCCTCATCTTTCTCACTCGCTACACCAAGTTAAATAAGATAAAAGCTGAAAGGTCAAGGAAAGGAAATCATTCGTCTTGACGGTTTATTGATATAATATAGATATCACGTGAGTCAATTCACGTGCTGCAAGTTGCAGAAGTAAGAGAAGAGGTCAAGTATTTTAGTTTCTTTAAGAAGAGAATTTAGCACTTAATTGTGGAGAATTCTTCAAATAGGACATATGATCCCCTCTCAGCCTGACTCTATCGGTCAGCGGACAGCAGTTAACATTGTGTACTCAAACTCTAGAAATATACGAAGGAAACTTTCTACATCCCTCTGCCAGCCAAGTGTAGGACTTCCGCCTTACCATTCGGTCAAATAATTGGTACCTCCTGCTTTTGCTACCCTTCTGGTTAATCCGATCAATTTAAGTGTTTTGAATCTCGATTATAGGAATAACTTCTTGATTCATGATCTGGATTGATTCAAATTTCAACCGAAAATGATTTGTAAGATGGATATTCATTCTATGTAGTCTCGTTCTGTCTCGAAAGACAATGGACTTCGCCGGTGGAGTGGTCTGTTTCAGTTTGTGATTGAACATCGTCGGCTGTGGCTGAATAGTCCGATTGAGGCGGAAGCTACTCTCAAGCCTTTTTCGCTCCCTTTTGTCTTGCCATTGTTGTTCTCTCTTCTTCCCCTCTCTCGACTCTGTATGCCTTCCCTAGTCAACAGATAAATATGCGTGATAGGTGTCTTTCTAGTTATTAAACCAAAGATAAACAGAAAGCAAACTATTATTTTCGCCATATGTGATACTGTAGTTTGTTCGTGTTTTAGTTGTCTCTATGGCACGTTCTTATACAACTCTGAAGCGGTCAGAACAAGGGAGGTGAGTTTGCTTGGACAGAACCGTGTTCAGATATTTTCATCCGTTTTTGAATATTATTGTTACGTTATAGCCAGAAATGTTTGAACCTTGATGTTTGTTTTCTTTCCTTTTCAGGAAGTGAGAGGGAAAACAGTTTCCTTGTGGTCGTATATCAACAGTAACGTGAGTTCCTTGTCCGTTTGTGGCTATGACCTTTTTATATTTCTTCTGTACTTGCAATTAATTCTTATTGGACGACATTGGACAACTAATCGTGATTTATTAGATTGGGGAGACAGAAGAAACCAGTTTATCTGCGAGAAATTGATAAGATAGGATATTTTCGTTTATTATATTCAACGCTGTAGTGTAGCGCCCCTTGTCGCACATTTACACTCAATATCCACAGAATCGACTGATTTGTGCGCGGTTTTTCACCAGGTTACAGAATTCAAGAACCCGCTTTATGCACCATACCTTCATAAGCATGTAAGTTTTGTGCCCTCGATATTTATTCTGGATCCTTCCTGTTCACTGTGTTAATTTCTTGTCCTCCGTGTGTCGATTCTCTGCCTTAATAAGCTTTATGCAAGGTATATTTACCATTTCTTCTTATAGCCCTTTTTTCTGTCCATATTATATCCTTCTTACTCTTTTCATTATTCTATTTCAGTACTACCCCCTGACGTGAAAACAGTCTTTATGTCATGTACCTTCTCCCCCTCAGGTACTCTTTCCTGTGGCCAGTATGAGGCGGTTGGAATTGTGGACGAGGTATTACATCAGATGGAATCCCCGGATGCAGCCACAAGTTAGTAATAACATTTAACTACTGTTTAGACGTAAACACCACACGAGTTGATTTTGATCCAACGTTTTGGAAACATCTAGAAATAGGGATAAAATCATGTTTCTAATCAACATTTCTGTAATAACATTGATAATATTATTACTGTTATTATAGGGTATAAGAATTCAGCTGTTTCTCCAAAAGGCACACTGTAAGTAGATGATACAAGCATTATAACAACACTCCTGTGTCTCTGTTTCAGTAAAAGTGTTAGCAGGGCGATGTGCAGCTACAAATAAAATGTATTCCAAGAACAGTACAAGTTGTGGATTTTAAATTGAACACATTTAGTTTGTCAGTCTAGTCGAATGACAAACTAAATGTGTTCAATTTAAAATCTGATACAG
>JANSTR010107541.1:0-12134 GCA_025434805.1 Antipathozoanthus remengesaui | reverse complement strand
AAAAACGGCAGGGACAAAGATTTGGTGTCCGTCTTATGGAGGTGTCCGTCTTATCTGGGTGTCCGTCTTGAGGGGTTCGACTGTATTGTAGTTTAGAATACAAGAATTATTGTTTCTGGTTATTAGTATTTCATTTGAGGAAATTCACTTAGTGAACATTTACCGTTACAGCAACCTGAAATCGTGGAGTTTCCAAACCCGCTCCTGGAAATTCCGCTGAAGGAAGATGGAGGAACCGTGATTATCCCGGGAAACAGAGCGCTTATAAATCTTAACCTTGCCAGTGAGTTTGGAAATAAAATTATCTATTTTGTTGCATTTTCAGGAGACAGCATGTTACATATGGCCAGTTTTAAGAAATATTTTGCTTTTGAGACTATGGATGTTCCCGTTCAGAAAATGTCTGCTTCGAGACATGCTAGATTGTTATATGATGGCAACAAGTTGGGGCATCGTAACAAAAACGTAACACTAGATATTTAAATTACAAAATTTAAATGTTGAAGTGTGGAACTTTGTAACCGTTAATCTTCAAATTTGAGGGATTGGTTGAATTTGGTAGGTTTGTAAATCATACCGTGTATTTACGGCATGGTATTCAAATACTATATTCATAAAGAATTATGGAAATGGAAAGTCTCAACATCAGAATGTCTTTTCGTTAAAGTTGAACCTCGTCTTGCTTTCCAGGAAATAAAATTGGTGAAATGGGATTGGAAGCTTTTCTCATAGCAATTCAGCGTCAAATTGAGCTGACTTCAGGATCAAGCAAACCAACGGGACTTATGAGGTTGTCCCTAGGGGTAAGTTGAGAAGGGAATGAAGACGACTTAATTGTGCAAATTGGTGAATGAGATTGAGAGTGAGATTCAGAGAGAGAATGAGGATTAGAAAACTGCTACAGACCAGTAGAATTAGGCAACCGTGAAACAGGCAAATTTCAGTACTTTGATGAAAGATCAACTGATCTTACGGAGAAAGATGAATGTACCAAACATTTTTGAACAGCCACAAAGAGTCTTCTATTGGAAAATATCGTCAATAGTTGGTTGACACTTATTAAATTGTAGATCATGTGACTGTGAAAAATGTCCAAAGAAATCAATTATCTCCCTAGGTTTAACTTTGATAAATATTATATGCGTTTAAACTTCCTATTGCAGTAACCCTCTCTCTATCCGATTACAAGCTTGCAAGCGGCCACCTGTATGAACCAATCACAATGTGATGTATTCATCCCCTTCTCGTTTCAAAAATTGAATAATAATGGTAGATTTGTGTCTGTTTCTATTAATCACGGTCGACCAATTTTGTTATCACTTGTATTATTATTATGGCAGACCCCACTCAACCCTGTTTCCATTCTTTAATAAAAACGATCTCTTTATCTTAAATCATTACGTATTATGTAAGTTTTGAAAGAACCATAACTACTCTTGTGTTGCTGCATGGCTTTTAAATGTATAAACTGTAATTCCCTACGTGTTAAACATTACAGAGAAACAACTTTTCCTCTGAAAACGGATCCTACTCGAGGTTATTGGAAATCATGCAGACAAGAGATCCATTTTACAAACCTCCTCAGCAAAGCCCACAAGATGACAATAATATTCCACCCATTAAGGTATGATGTTTTAGTGTATTTATTCCACTAAATGGTCTCATTTTGTTTATACAAGATCTTCCGCCACATAGCAACATGTTTTCATTTGTTCGGCTGAAACCAATCATTCTTTCTTTCACCCTCAGAGCTTATTTTCTTGTTATCTTGATCTAGAAGTTGAAACGTGTTTCGCTGTTTGCGCTGTCTTGTTTTCAGTTTGTTTCAGATTCCATCCCGTGTTTGTTCTCTTCTGCTTTCAATACATTTCTTCTTTTTAAATCTGGTTTTGGATAATCAAGGAACTTCTTATTCATGTGCTTGTTTTGTTTGCAGGAGGATGCCTGATGCAGATTTGTTGCTTCCCCACATTTCCTTAATATATTGTCGGTTCGGTCCTTCTTTTCCAAGAAATAAGTAAATGCTGGATCCTATATATACTACATCATTTATAAAGAGCGTGTGTAAGTTATCGAGCCGAAAAGATCGCAGATTCAACACCAAGCAACCATGAGTTGTTGTTTTGTTGTACATATGTACATTTAGCAAATCCTCTAAAAGTTACAAGGTAACCAGTAAGGACACTCGACGTATGTCCATCCATTTTACTCTTGTACACACATATATATATATAGTATTTGTATGGTATATAATAATAACATGTACCAGTTGTAATGTGTCTCCAAGACCAACTGTTTAAAAATTTAAGAATGGTATATTTTGACCACGTTTGTAGATAGTGTAATAACAAAACTTCGACCAACCAGCGCTTTCCTCTGGAGTTAATTTTGCCATGGACTTAGTTGAAGTACTTCTTGCTGCCTAACAAATTAGCCTTGTTCTCTCTACATTCATTTCATATTATGAACGGAGTGCTCCTATAACACGCCTAATGTATTAAACGATGATGGCGAAGTGAGCTCTCTATTCCAACAAGAATAAACAGTGTCGACTGAGTATTGACCTTAATGAAATAGAATGTCGTGCGTCCACGCAATTCCTTTGGTTTCTGCAAAACGTTCAGTACATACAAAATCGACGAAGGGTAGACAAGACAATTTTTCACGCTGTGAGTTGGGAAGAAAGCTGACGTTTCGACTGCTTGGTCTCCTTAGCTCTAACAAAGAAACGTCAGCTTTGTTCCCAACTCACGGCGCGGAAAATTGTTTTTGTAACCAATGGTTGATTTTACTATACGTTTTATCAACCCGCCGACGCAGCCTATATAGTTTTTTAAAGATCTTGTATTGAAGAGTATTGGAACTGGAGATAAAAGATAATACGAAGAAAGTCCGGATAGATCTTGTCAGTTGTCTTGTGTTGACGAGTACTGACTTGAGTTAATTGAAGATAAGCAGAATGACATTTCAGAAATTTGGGGACATCTAAGCAAGAGCTGTAAGGCAATCTCTAAAGATGGCTAAAAGTTTTCGTTTGTTCGACAAAAGATTTTTCTTCTGATTTGCTATTTGGTCTAAAAGATTCTAGTTTGGGGATTTGTGCTACATTTACTATTTGATAAGTAAGATTCAATACTTGGTTTGATGTTTTCTAGTTCTTGGATTTGTTCTGCATTTAATATTTGATAAGTTAAGTAGATGGTCCAACAGCTTCAGTAGTTTAACGTTTTGTTCTGCGAGTTTCCTATAAACAACTGTGGTCTCTAATAATGGTTAGGATTTGGTATCGTAACCATCTATATAAAGTATAAAGTATCTTTTTCAAAACGTATTTAACGTTGTCTCGAACTCGCAGCGAAATGACAAAAATAATAACCTGCAGAAGGCTGTAATTTGTTTCCATCTAGGGTTGAACCTTGTAAAGAATTTGATGTTTCGAAATTAATTTATATTGAATAGTTTACCCAAGGCACGCAAACGCAGAATATAAATAAAATCAGTTTCAGAATATAAGTTATGTCCTGCATTATTTCGATTTGTAACAGTTTTCAACAGTAAACTATAATTTAGTTATCACTTACTTTCGATGAAAACCTTCAAATTGTTCACTGACATCTGCGGTGATAGTTTCAGAACAAAATCGAAGCTGAGTAGGTCTTTTTCAAATATTTTCAGTTGTCGCCGGCAGCATTTGGCAACTTTCACTCTAAAATCTGACGACTTTGTTCATTGTTTACTGGTTGCTGCGCTACGTACGCGTTTGCTGCGCGTGCGTTGTAACAATGTAACTGTTAACTGCACTGCAAATGATCGTTTCGAATGTATCATTTGCATTTACCTCATTTCAGGCAAATATTCGTATAGAGTGGCACCTTTTAAATTACATTGGGCGCAATTCAGTTCTCCAGTAGTAACTAGTACGCGTTTTTTTCAAGTTTAATTTTAATTAAAAGAACAAACTTCATAAGAGGCTCGACTCAAATCGGCAGAAAAATATGAACAAAATGAGGCTGAAAAACACTTCAAAATTTACATGAGTTCAGAACAAGAACCAACAACACAAAACATAACCACTCGGTGAATAATAATTGTTGCTTACGATTCTTTCAATCCTCGTTTTATGAATGCCTTTTACACTGTAATGGAGACCGGTGGATTAGGGCCATTGCGCAAGCGCTATTTTGGCAGGTCCAAGACACTTTACAGCTACGGAAAACACAGCCAATGAGAACACAGCCCATGAGAACACATCCACCGAAAACACAGCCAATGAGAACACAGCCCATGAGAACACAGCCAATGAGAACAAACTAAGACAATTTGAGTGTGCAAGAGACTAAGAGCATGAACAAAATTCTTGAGGTTCTAAAATAAAAAAAATTGTACGCGTGTAATCCAGGTCCAAACTGCCAAAATACTCGAACTGTTGCTTCTATGGAATAATTCTGAAAGCTGGAGTGACACTTCCTAAAATGAATTACGTGGAGTATTTATACATTATTGTTAGCAGAAATTTAAAAAAAAACGACGACATGTTGCGCGCAACTTCAGGCCGCGGAGTACAAAAAAAAACATTTAGGCCTGGAACGAGTACAAATATCCAGTACAAAATATCCTGCGATATTTGCACTGTGGAGGTTATTTTGTACAGTAGCAAATAAGTCACATATTACGCGCTTTATAAGCTGGTTTATGAGGAAAATTTTAAAAATGGATAATTAACCTCATATTAGACAGTTAGTGTGTAGGGTTTGTTCCCACATAAACCCCATTTATTTTAGTTTTTTCAGATGCTCCGTCACTCAAAACGTCAGCTTTCTTCCAACGTTACGGTGCGGAAACTTGTTTCGTCAACCCTTTGTTGATTTTAATATAAGCTGTTTACTAGCTCGTGAGCTTGATACCTGGGAAATAAAGGTACTCCCATATCGACTGAACGGGGACCCGTGACGTATCTTTTAAGGGTTAAAATCACGGCCTGTGGTCTTTTTGGGGGGTAAAGAGGGGAAGTCGTAACTTTTAGGGAATTTGGTATCTTTTTGGGTGTCCGATCAACTGGAAGAACACTTGAAGCTTTAACCAAGAAAGAATTTGATTAGTCTTCCATTGTTTTAAATATATAAAAGATTAAATCAGTCTAATGAATAGGATTTGTAGATGGTATCTATTAGGGGTTAAAATAGGTTCGATCACGACCAATTTATTATCTTTTAAGCATTGAATTCAATTTTTCCGGCAAGTATCCCCGTACAAAAAATATGGGGTACCCCCCACCCACTAACAGGCATGTTCTCACCACGGAACGACTCAAACGCAAACAGATCGTCTGTGAAAATATTCTACGTAAACACCACACCAGTCACAGTTTTAACTGTGATAGATATTAAAATATCTATAAAAATAAAAGAGTGTGTAAGTGGACGATGTGTTAACAGTCCTTTATTCCATCAGTCATGCAGTTATACTTCATTAGCAAATATACATTATGTTTGTGTTGTATCAGGCAACTGTTATCTTACTAACAGATTACGGGTGCAGACATTACATTACAAAGCGTGTTGGTCCAGTAAGGTTAATAATACGTTATTCCATTGATATTAGTCCTGGGACGCCGGCTACGGGTGTTATTCAGTCTCCAAGGCCTTGAAATACAACCACAATTAATTAGTATTGGTGATATTATATGACTGATATTATATAACTGATATTATATAACTGGGGGTGTGGCGATTACTATGATTTAGAGTATCACATCTTTGATGAAAAACGCATTTTAGATAACATATCAGTGCTCTTTCGTTATAAATGTAAGCGCAATTCGTTCTCGGTAAATTGTCAGCATTGGTAAAGTCAGGTGAAATTCAATGATAATCAAGATAAAAGGGTAGATACATTCCTCCTCTCCTAATATAAGAAAGCTTATTGAACAGTGTGATGAACAACCTCTCCTTGGCCTCTTCTGACCCTGTCCAAAACCGCACGGCTGATTCCGTACTTACAAAGCCACTAATACCTTGTTGGTAGTACTTGTTTGGAAAGGCTAGAATTCATGACAGCTAAAAATTGTGCATATGTGTTTTCATGTGACTATATTCCATTCTAGGCAACACCTGCAAGTTATTCTTCTGTCTTATTTATTTTGCATTACGAGAGAACTAGGAGACAAGTACATAGCCGGTCTCAATGAACAAAAAAACTAAATGCCTGTTAAACAGGGTAGAAGAAAAATTACTGACACAAACATGGTCCGTTCGACCAACGTGTAGCGTCTCTTGGTAGTTATACTCCGTTAAGACCATCATTTTCTAAAATACTAAGTATCAAATATGATATAGCATTCCTGATCAATATTAAAGCTATATGCCTAAGAGTATGCACCAATCCTTTAGCAAGCATTTCCTCTGGCGTTAATCACGTCAAAAGAGGGATAAAATGATGAACAGTTCAAAGTTTGTGTACCATTTCTTTAGTGGAGCTCAGCCAAATATCGGAGGAACAATCTCCCCCCGGATAGCGAACCTCGTGGGCAAGGGCGGGTCCGTCCGGTTCCTCTCCGAAATCAACAAGGAAGTTTGGATTCAGTTTCAGTCCTCCTTTGACGTTGTCGACATCAACCTGAAGAAGCATGGAGCCATTCCTACAGAGACAAAAGTCAATCTCTGGGTCAGGTTTTCATTACGGTGACTTCAACCGTAAGTGTTTGGACCAGAAAATATTTCTTTCTCTGAAAACAAGAAAATCTTGTGAAAGACTCTTTTTTTTGTCGTTCCCGCACCTTAACGCAAAACAAAGTAGAAACAAATGAACTTGATAACGAGAAAGTAGAAACGTGTTTTAACACAACTCACTTGGCAATGTCTGGATAAAACTGATTGTCCCACACACTGAAGAGAGACGTAGTCACATACAGCCTCTTTCCATCCAGACTCAGCTGAATCATCTGCGGCCCTCCCTCAATCTTCTTTCCCTTGATATAAGCCGCACTTGGTTGCTCCTTCAGTTCTGGATCATGTATAACTTTCACCGATCCTTCCTTGGTGATACTGCCTCCCAGGAACAACTAGAAAAACACAAACAATTCAGTTTCGATAGAATTAATTGATCATGTTGCCATAACGTAAACCCCCGAGAAAAAGACCCTGGTTGGGTCTGGTCACGTGGCACCCAGATTCTCGGTGGTAACAAATAAAATAAGTCGGTACCGAAAAGTTTTTTTTGATGAAAATAAAACATGTTCCCTTCTCTACCAGACTATAAACAGGAACAGAAATCAATCTTAACTCCCCCGTCTCACGTTTATTCTATTTCGTTACCACATAGAATCTGGGTGTCAGGGTCAGGCTCTAACTTGAGAGAGGGAAGAGCGGTAACAATACGCTATTGCAACCTTGTCCCAGGCTGGGACAAGGTTGCCATAACGTATTGTTACCATAACATATTGTTAATCTTACCATAACGTATTGTTATCATATTGTATTGTTACCATAACATATTGTTACCATAACATATTGTTAATGTTACCATAACGTATTGTTATCATAGTGTATTGTTACCATAAAATATTGTTATCATAACATATTGTTAATGTTACCATAACATATTGTTACCATAATGTATTGCTACCATAACGTATTGTTACCATAACGTATTGTTACGATAAGATATTGTTACCATAATGTATTGTTACCATAACGTATTGTTACCATAACGTATTGCTACCATAACGTATTGTTATCATAACGTATTGTTACGATAAGGTATTGTTACCATAATGTATTGTTACCATAACGTATTGTTACCATAACATATTGTGAATGTTACCATAATGTATTATTGTTATCAGAACGTATTGTTACCATAATGTATTGTTACCATAACGTATTGTTACCATAACGTATTGTTAACGTTACCATAACGTATTGTTACCATAAAGTATTGTTACCATAACATATTATTAATGTTACCAGAACGTATTGTTATCATAATGTATTGTTACCATAACATATTGTTAATGTTATACCATAACGTATTGTTACCAAACGTATTGTTACCATAACGTATTGTTACCGTTACGTATTGGTACCATAACGTATATTAAAAGGAGTCTAGAAAGGATTTGTCTAACCTGTCCAACAAGCTTGGGGTGAGCAGGGTCGGACACGTCATACTGGCGCAAATCCCCATGGATCCAGTTACTAAAATAGAGGAACTTGTCATCCAGGGATATCAGGATGTCGGTTATCAACCCTTCAAAGGAAAGCAATATTTGAATGAAACGGAACTTGCCTATTTGTTCTGTCATTTTGAACCGCGACACAATGTTTCAAGATTTGCACAATCACTAACTGGGTGAAGATGATCTGTCTGTTCTTCTTTAGCCATATCCAGACCCTGCTTTTTGGTCTCAAGTATACTTTGGCATAACTTAAGATCCAGTTCACTTATAAATTATTGTAATGTTTTAACATTAGACTTAAAAGTCTATTGTCACACTCTGTGATAGATCTTCCCAGTGTGCTGCACCAAAATTATGGAGTTGATTACCTAGTGAAATTGGAAACTGTCTAACTTTATATATTTTTGTAAAGGTCTTTAAAAATGCACTTATTTAAGGAAGCCATTGAAACGTAAATTGTTTTAAATGTATTTATATTTTATGATTTTTATAACATACTGATATACTTTTATAGAATTTTGCTGTAATTTTGTCGTTTAGTATTAGTGTAGATTTTGTGACGTGCAGTTAAAAAAATTGATATCAATAACTGCGCAATAAAAGTATAACAAGATATTATTATCATTATCATTATCATTATCATTACCATTACCATTGCCATTATCAATATCATTATTCACTTGGTCAGTCTATTTTGAAAATACGTTACCATAGCAACAAAATAAATGCTGCTAGCATAGGAAACAATGCGTTCGAGAATAATTAATGAGATTGAACGAGTATTTTATGAACCACGAGTGGTATTCTTCACTTTCAAAAAACACGACTGTAACTGTTTATTAATTCTTTAAAAACTAAGGTGGTGTTTCCTTTTAATTCCCATACCTACAAAAAAAATACAAATTTAGAATTTTCGTCTTTAGTCAGTGTTCTTAATCGGTTTTTGTTGCTGTTTTCAGGGCTAGAATCGTCATTGCTCTCAGGGAAATTGAAAATTAGCAAGTCACGGTCTTCATTTTTGTCTAAAATACCCTTATTTTGTGGACAGAAAAACTCAAAAAATTTTCAAAAGTTTGCGTTAAAGAGGAAAGTTCCCAGGTGACCATGCCAATTTTAAAGGTTATAATTGCCGATGTAAGTATTAAGGATTTAATTAAATGGATTTAAAAAATGACACTGTAAGGCAGCTGATCATGGTCCAGTCAGGAGGAATTATTTTTTTTAATTAATAGTTTGCTGTGAAGAAATGATAATCTCTTTCAGCATTGTCTCCAAGCAAATCTATTCTGAAAAAATAAAATGAAACAGACCTAGAAACACGTATAATAAGAAGAACTTTCCCACCGCCTGATAATAGGAACATGACCGTTAGTATAATTACTAGCGCAAAGGTAATACCAAGGCTTTCCGAGTCGGGGGTAGAAGCGGAATACTGAATATTGAATATCGCTTTTTAATTAGTTTGAATATTTGAAAATTTAGTTTGAATATTTGAAAATTTAGTTTGAATATTTGAAAATTTAGTTTAAATATTTGAAAATTTAGTTTGAATATTGAATATCGGATTTGAAATATTCCGCTTCTACCCCCGATTCTGAGTGTATCGGTTTCACTGTTATCAATACGGGACAGAGAAAAAGTACTAAAAACCAACAAGTCTACAGGTCTGGACAACATACAACCGAAACTACTTAAGTTAGCGGGCAACGCGTCTATTCCATCTTTAGTTAGACTTTATAAATACAGTCTTGAGACCAAATGTATGTTCAACAGCTGGAAGAAGGCTAGACCGACTCCTATTTTTTTAAAAAAGACGACGAAACAGACATTGCAAATTACAGGCCCGTATCACTCCTTAGCGTACCTAGTACGATATCCCACACACTGGAACTAAAAAACGGTTCGCAAATAAGTTAGAATTACTAAAAAGATCAAGATTTCTCCCAAAGAACAATAATAAAGATCTCTATTTCAAAGTCATTATATCCGTAGGGGATTTTTAATTTTGTTTACACAGTAATTTACAAAAGGCAAAACAGGACTTAAGTCTGATCAGTGGAAAGGTCTCGTCATATAGGCGTTAAAGCGTTCGCACACATTCACACAACACTATATGGCTTCACTTGACTGCGGAGAGAAACCAACAGGAAATATACCTGGCATTTCTGGCAAAGCCCATCCCTGAACCTTCTTGCTTGGAACTTGAATGACTTTCTCAGCACTCCAACTGTTTTCCTGAGGAAAAGTATCATCATATCAGGCATGCATGCTTAAGTTCAGGGATTTGTAATAGTACAGTTCGAGAAAAACTGATGGACCATAAGGAGGGGGGACGTTGACTGTCTATATCTCCAACACGAATGTGACTTATTTCTCACTGCGTTCCAATTCTGTCTAAAACATTGCGTAATTAAACTACTTCCAGCTGAACTATAACCTATAACACATTGTAATATATTTTATGATATACTCACGCTCAAGTCTGATTGGCGAAATATTCCATGCGATACGATGCTAAGCTATAGTATGCTATAACTACACTGCGCTACAACATACTGCTGCTGTGCTGTGCTGTGCTGTGCTGTGCTGTGCTGTGCTGTGCTCTGCTCTGCTCTGCTCTGCTCTGCTCTGCTCTGCTCTGCTCTGCTACATATTGCTGTACTGTGCTATGCTTCGCTATGCTCTGCTACATATTGCTGTACTGTGCTGTGCTCTGATACATATTGCAGTACCGTGCTATGAATGCTATATATTGTTATGCTGTGTTATGATACGCTATGCTACACACACTACACCATGCTGTTCTATGCAATGCTACGTTGTGCTTCTGTGCTGCGATATGTTAGTGCTGTGCTGTCTGTGCTGTGTTGTACTAAACATCTCTGGTATGTTCTGCAATGCCATATCATGATATCATATGTTTTGTAAGATTTTAGTTTTATATTCTCTATCTAATACCGCATTCCTGTGGAATCTGAAAATATTTGAGGCCAATGCATTTCCCACAAATCCTTGCGCCTGTTCAGGGTCGTGAAGGAAGCGGATCTCCAGAGGAATAGTTCCAGGCCCCAAATCAATCCTCTGCTTCAATTCATGCGTGGTCCAGTCCCACACATTCAGATGGTGGCCGTACTTCCCTTGTAACGAACAGTAACGGGACATGTTAGTATGCACTTATTGGATTCGTCCAAGCCCAATATGTAAATATATTTGAGTCGAGACAAGTCGAGACCTAAATATATTCCCACATTTGGCGAGGATGAATTCAATAAGTGCTTTAATATTATACCGAAGAAAATTACAAACACTGACTTTGGTTCACTGGCTTTGACTTTCGTTTCATGATGTTGAGTTGGCCATGATTCAGTCGAAGGCCGAAGGTCATTACAAACACTGTCAGTACAACAGTGATAGTAAAACTACATCACGTGAACAGCATGTGATTGACAAACCGTTACGCCATGTCCCCAACGTACAGATCACGTATAAAACATCCAATAGTTTGCTGTCCAACATGATGCTGCCCAATATCGTCAAATATTGGATTGGCACGTGACTGTAATGCAGGCATATGATTCGTAGTTTATTACTGAGGTATAACAAATCATTATATATTATCACATTGCACACTTACACATCTTCACAGCACAATATCTCAGAAGCCGTTGCAAGGTAAACTCAAATCTCTTCCATATAACCTTACGAACACACGAATTCGGACAGCTCGAGAAACGTTATGGCCCCCAGTTATTTTATCTGACTTGAAGGTTTGCGCAGTAGGAAAGCGTTAGATTAGGTAGAATAAAACCTACAGCAACATACCGGCCTGCACATCTTCCACTTTAAAACCCTTAGTCAGTGCATTCGGTGCACCCCACTCGGTACTTATGAGAACGTTGTGGCTTGGCTGATACCAGAAGTCGTAGCCAAAGGGAACAGTCTCCTTCTCCCAGTTGCC